>JAMZAV010000362.1:600000-870107 GCA_024449915.1 Sweltsa coloradensis | reverse complement strand
CAGATAATAATTTTTAAGATATTTCTTCAATTTTTAACGATTGATTTCTCTTTAGGTAATTATGAACTAGTAGTTGTATTTAAATATAATATCATTGTTATGTTCACAGATATTTCAACTAAAGCTACCCTCCCTCGTTGTCAACAGCGGAGTTTACGTCAGCTACATCTCATCCATGTAAGTTTATTAAATTTAATCTTTCTATACACAATTATCGATTCACAATCAATCAATCAATCAATCAATCAATTTTAAAGTTATTTCTCCCCACGCTGTCAGCAATAATATAACTTGATTTATTTTGTATCAGTTAGTTTCAATCAATTCATTTTGACTTTGATTTTATTGATTTCAGATCATCATCATTTATTCGTTGTTTTAAAATATTAATATCGGTGATTTTTCTGTTCACAGTTATTTCTACATCATCGCCACCACACATCCCTCTCTCTCATCTGAAGCAAATATAGTCTACAGTTACAATGTAAGTTAATTTATTATTTATTATTTCCGTTCAACTCTGTAATCATTTTTTCACTTAAGCGCATGCACATTGTTATTGTTTTCATTTATTTTAAAAACATGATACATTTTCTTACTCATTTGTATTCTTAATTTCAGGATTATATTTTTAAGTTTTTATTTTTCTAATCTTTAATTTATATGTTTACAGAAAAATGGAGAACAACACAGTCGTCAATCCACTCCAGTGCGGCATCTGCGAGAAAGTATTTTCTTCGAAGCGAAATTTGTATCGTCACCAGAGATCCGTCCATGCCCGAATCGAGTTCAAGTGCGAGACATGCGAGGCGGACCGACACCCGAGTAGATGCGCTCAACGGGCATAGAAAGGTAGACCCCCCACCTTGTTTGAATGTAAGGTTTGCCATAAAAAAATTCCATTTAAAATGTAAATTTCTCGAACATGTTAGATCACACAGGCAAACGTTACAAACGAATCCTCAAACTCGACAGCCCCAATGGAAGTGGATGAAAATCCTTGCTCTAGCACGGAAGACCCGTGCGACTTTGACTCTGCTATCAACGGTACAGTCAAAACGTACAAATTTTCAAAATTAGAACAGGGGTTAGATATTTTGCTCTTTTTATCCGAGCACCAAGAAAAAATTCAAACGAAACTTTTTAAAGATTTGGCTAAATTTAAAGGCATATTGTCACATAGAGCTGTCGCTTACACACATTAAACCTTAAATCATTTTAGGAAGTTTAAAAAAAATGAAAGAAATCGGTTAATATTTAAGATCTGACGAGTAATATTATGGATAATGTACGCTGCGTGACGTCACCACTCGTGACGTAGGTGGATGCCGGCTACCGACCCACTCGAGGAAGAATGCGGCCGTTTCACCGCCCGCCCATTCAATACCATCGAGCACGGAACGGTTCAGTTAAAAAGTGTTTTGCTGTTAGAACGGATGTTAGGGGACAAGTTGTGAGGCCTTTTGCGTTTTGTTATACTTTGGTCTTGAATATTGTCAATAAGATCGCGTTTATTTTTAGCGGCAATATATGATGAAGTGCGTCCTATTTTTAACGGGATATCAATGCTACCTCTCAATTTTACAGATGGTATTGCACTTTTTTTTAATTCATGTTTTGGTTTTATATTATCCATAAGCTTCATTTTCAAACTGTTCGTGATTTCATAATCGCCTTCAATGAAATGTTCAGAACATACCCGAGTGAATTTGCTGGGTACAAAGTTCTTACGATTAATTTTCGATAGCCAGTTTTTATATCGCACTGGCGACTTTTCCCTGTTTGGGAAACGGTGGAATGATATGTTTATCGGACTGACTAATTTGTTGTTACATCCATAAGCACAACATTTTAACACCATTTTGATATAGCTAATAATAACACTCACACGGCACCACATTAATTATTTATACAACTAAGAATAATTCAGTAATGTTTGACGAATCTATGTAGAACAAACCGTTCAATATTATTCACTTATTATCACTATTCAGGTACATTAATACAATTATTACAGAATACACTTATTGACCTGGCATGTGCTATAACAAGTATGAGAAGTGAGAACGCTCTTTCCACACAGAATGCCAACTCTTTACTGCATTCAACACGACTGTTCTAACCGAGTCTCGCCGCGCTCGGCTCGGGCAGCAGGCATCCACCAACGTCACATGGCCCCAGGCGCGCGTCAAAACAAACCATTGTATTGGGGTGTAGGCCTCATCCAAGGTTGCCACAATTACCGGCTATCTTATTTTTTGTACATCTACTTGTATAAAAAAAATACTTCATCCTATGTGACAATATGCCTTTAAGGGATTAAAATGGTATATTGCCTTATTCGTACGTTTCTCTCGACCTACCGTTGATGGTGAAGCCTTCTCAACGCCATGTTTTAGGACTAAATGTTTCACTCTTTTGGATGAATCTGAATTTCCCGAGCAGTTTAACGAAGCTTTCGCTAAAATTGCTGAGGTTAGTTCAAGTTTCCAACGAGAGGGAAGCGGTTTGGTCAATTGATTCCATCCATAACATGGAGTTGAAAGTGCACGCTATTCCCCATTGGCTGCCTCAAGCTATATACCACTCCCTGCAAAACTAAAAACTCTCTAAAGCGATCATAAATATTCAAAATTTAGATAAAAAATGTTTTCTTTGGTCAATTTTAGCTTCACTTCACCCTCAAGAGGATCATGTTTATCGCGTAGAAAAATATTATGAATTTGAAAATGAAATTAAACATGACGGGCATTGATTATCCGTTCAACTTTCTCAAATTGATCGCTTTGAGAAAAACAACCAAATTTCGGTTAACGTTTTTTGGTTTTGAGGGATTCATATTTCCGCTTCGCATTTAAAAATTTTGAAAACGCGCGAGCTCATGTCGATTTACTTTATCTTTCGGTCGAAGTCGACAGTCATTACTGTCTCATTAAAAATTTTAACCGTCTTTGCTTTTCCCTGACGAAGCAAAAAATGCATCCTATTATTGTTATCGATGCCTTCATCGATTTTCTTCGAAAATACGTCTTACTCGTCATCATACCCTCTGTGACAGACTCGAAGCGCAGAAAGTAGTCATGCCGTATGGAGACAAAAGCATTATGCAATTTAAAGATTTTCATTTTGGATTAAAAGTACCCTTCTCCATTTACGCCGATTTCGAATCAATAAGTGTTAAAATTGAAGGATGTTCGCCAAGTAATCAAGGTTCATACACTACAAAGTTAGCTTCACATGAACCTTCAGGTTATTCCTATATTATCATTGATTCACAAGGAAAACCTGTAAAAGCTTCCATGGTATATAGAGGACCTAACGCTGTTGATGAGTTTTTAAAATCAATTCTCAATGAAGAGAAAATTTTGCTCGAAAAATATTAGAAACAATCAACCTTTAGTCATGACTTTTGAACAAGAGCGTCGGTTTCATGAAGCTACAGATTGTCACATTTGTTCGGAGCCCCTCGGAACAGATCGTGTACGTGATCACGATCACATTACTGGCGAGTTTCGTGGGGCTGCGCACAATGACTGCAATCTCAATTTCAAGTTAGCTCCATTCATTCCGGTTGTGTTTAACAACTTGAAAAACTATGACGCGCACCTCATCATGCAGGGAGTAGGAAAACTGCCTCTAAAGGCGAGATGCACTCCACGTGTATCCCAAATACCATGGAGAAGTATGTTTCATTTTCAATTAAACCACTTAAGGTTTTTAGACTCACTTCAATTTCTAAACGCCTCCTTGGAACATTGACTGAAAAACCTACTCGGTTACGGCATGACAAATTTTCTATTTTACAATCTTTCTTTCAAGACGAGCAATTGGCGCTTCTTTTACGTAAAGGTGTTTACCCCTACGATTATATTGACGCGTTTTCCAAATTTGAGGAAACATCTTTACCGCCACCTTCCAAATTTTTCAATGTGTTAACGCAAGAATCCGTTTCCGAAGAAGATTACGCACATGCCGTCAATGTTTGGACATCCTTCGCTATTCAAAATTTGGGGCAATATCATGATTTGTACGTAAAAACTGATTGTACTATTGTTTGGCGACATCTTTGAAAATTTCCGTACACTCAGTTTGGCAAATTATGGTATTGATACCCTCTTCATTGTTTATACGGCTCCAGGGCTAGCTTGGAATGCAGCTCTTAAAATGACTTAAGTCAAGTTGGATCTTTTGACCGATATTGATATGCATTTGTTCATCGAGTCTGGCATTAGAGGAGGCGTCTCAATGATTACTACTCGACATTCGGAAGCCAACAACGAGTATATGAGAGACTTTGACCCCGAACAACCCTCTAAATACATTGTATATTGGGATTGTAACAACTTGTATGGGTATAGTGTGGTAGAGAGTCTTCCAGTCGGAGATTTCAAGTGGCTATCTGACTGGGAGATTTTCACTTTTGATATCGAAAACTTACCCAACGATGATGACGAGATAGGTTATATTTTCGAAGTAGATCTCGCGTACCCCGAAAATCTACATGAGCTCCACAACGATTACCCCCTTGCACCCGAGAAAGTTACTATTTCAGAAGACATGCTTTCACCTTATGCTCAAACTCTAGCTACAAAATTAAACCCTTTTACTTTCGACAAAATCACCAAATTGGTTCCAAATTTAAACAATAAAACAAAGTATGTCGTACACTATCGTAATTTGAAACAGTATCTTTCTCTGGGCATGAAACTCACCAAAATTCATCGCGTTCTTCAATTCAAACAATCACCTTGGCTTCGACCGTACATTGAATTTAATACTTTAAAGCGTAGAGAAGCAACGAGTTCGTTTGAGAAAAATTTGTACAAGCTTTTGGTTAATTCCGTCTTTGGACGAAGTTTAATGAATGTGAGAAATCACATCAACGTCCATCTAGTGAATGAAGAAAGGCGGATGACAAAACTCGTCGCTTCTCCTGCCTTTGAAGGTTTCAAAATTTTTTCAAATAATCTAGTCGCGGTTCATTCTAAATTTCCGAAAATTGTTCTTAACCGTCCCATCTACACTGGTTTTTACTATTTTGGAATTGAGTAAAACCACAATGTACGATTTTCATTACAACTATGCGAAGCAGAAAATATGAAAACGATTGAAACTTTTATTTACAGACACTGATAGTTTATGTTACGAAATTCAATTGGAAGATGTATTTAAAGATATGTTGAGTGATTTGCATCTCTTTGATACGTCTAACTTTCCACAAAATCATTTCCTGTATATAGTCAGAAAATAAAAATACTTTGGGTAAATTTAAAGATGAATGTGAAGGTAGAGTGATTAAAGAATTTGTTGGTCTAAAAGCGAAAATGTATTCAATTTGGAAGATTGTGGTAGTGTGAAGAAAACAGGAAAAGGTATTGTGAAAAATACGCTAAAAAAATCAATTCGGAATATCGATTATAAAAAATGTCTTGTTTCGCAAAATGTCCATAGCGCCAAATGTTTTCCAATCAGAAGTATGATCATAACATTTTACTTTAAAACAAAATAAATTAACGCTCTTCTTTCGGACGACAAAACGCAATTTACTTCTGATGGTTGTAAAACGTTGGCGCATGGGAAGTGCAGTGTCCGTAAATAAGAGTGAGTGTATGTTGCTCGTTGAGTTTACGGCAAGGTGGAGGAGGGAGGTTACAAGTCTCGATGCCTCCCACCTTCGACTCATCGCATAAATAGACGACCCTGGCGCTTCTTGGACTATGCTTTTTTTTTTGGATTTGATTGATGAGTGATGAAAGTTTAATTGGACATATATCTATAATTTAGGCCAAGCAGATCATGTAGTTGAGTAAAAGTGTAGTTTATTCAATCTTTTGAGAAACTTTTAAACTGTATAAGTCTCCTGATTGAAAGAAATGGCCTACACTTTTATTGTACATATGATGATGATTGGTATTTTGAAGCAAAATACAATTCTACGCTACATATTGATTCATGAAAAATGGCCTATTATTGAAAGAAAAGAAGATTTATCTGAAGAGAGGGTTTTAAATAATTTCATCATCATTCATCATTGTAAATATTGTTTTGGACAATAAAAAACAAACTGAATGAATGTAACTGCATTGTCACTGAACACCTTTTATCCTATCCTATAAATAAAAATGACTTTTCCAAACGAGCTCCCATTCTCAGATGGAGGCACACTTCAACATCCGTTTCAGCCATAGTGGCAGGACCGAGCCGGAGCTGGAAAAAAGTCATTTTGTTGTCCAACTTTATTAAATATATCGAACATTATGTCTTAAGCCATTTTCATACTATCACTTGCATTATGAGAGTGGCAACGCGTATAAAAGGTCGACTTGGCAATTACATTTCAACAAGTCTTCCGGATATGAACTTTGAAACCCTAGAACCCCAACTTCTTATTATTGATGGACTGATGCGGAGAAGCAGATGACCGTATTGTGATTGTTACCAAGGGATGTCACATAAAAATATAAGTGTGTTTGTATTTTTTTTTACTGTTTTTTCTACTTTTTTTTTCTCCCAAAATATCTTCCATCAAGATAAACATGCGCGTGATATATCTCTCACTGTCGAGTTATTTGATTTATTTAAAAAATCCTCGCGATAGGCACAGATTCAACATTTAGCGCGTCAAGTTACCCGAAAATGTAAAAATTTTTACAAGAATCCTTTCCACGCACGCTACTCCAAACGCCCCATTCATCTTCTCTTAATTGATTTGAAAACAAAAAAGCACACCAGATTGTATCGATCGACAAGTATTTTTCCCTTCGATCATGAGGCGTGGTTATACACCTAAAACGAAGTGAAAATATAGTGTGCAACGAAAAATGAGGTCCATTCTTTAACAATGTCTCAACTGGTCATCAAACCACCGTGGACGTTATTGGAAAGCGTCATAAATGAAACCTTCCAAACGTGGTGCATTGTTAAAAACCGCGGTAGGTATAAAGGATACAGTTAATTATCAATGTATTACCGAGTGTGTTTCTAATATTTAGCTGTAAGTACCTCTCAACTCACTCAAAAAGCCAAAACTCGCACGTCGTAAACAACTCTTACGCAATACTCGTTAAAAAGTAGCACTGGGTGGCAAAAGAAAAAAATATTTCTAATACAAAAAGGGAGGTTCCACTGTTACCTCTATTCTTGGTCCACTTCTTACGGTGTGTTGAAAAAGTTTATTCAATTAAAAATGGAACAAGCCAAGAAAAGGATTTTAATATCTCAGACACACTTCAACGACTACGTTGCGAAAATTCGAGAGAATCTATATTATCTCGTTGGATAATAGAGAATGGCATTCGATATTACGTTACCAGTATCCGACCGTGAAAAGTGGCAAGCTCCAATCAGCAAGTATTACAACGTTATTTACATTTTGCTAAAGATCAACCAACTAACGTTATTCCTCCCCATAGTATGAGAATGAAGATGATATTTGTAAACCCCTGTGGACATTGTGAAAACTGAAACTAGTTTTCCGAAAACATTTTATGACAATATCAAAACGAGAAGAACATTATTTCGAGTATTCCCCAAAAACATTTCCAAACATAAGGGCCAAAACTATGATTAAAAAAATTAAAAATGATTGACCTTGGATGACGAGGTGTAGCTGTATATTAAGAATCAAAGATCCCGGTTCAAAATGTGGGTTGACCTCGCAGTGATATCGTAATTAAGACCTAGAAAATTATAAACCCTGTTGGTGGAGCAATTTTTCTGCGTATTGAAAAAATTCAAGTACATACAGAATATATAGGTATCCCAGCGTTTGGCATTCTTCGTCATCCAGCCACTGGGTAAGAAAACGCCGAAAAGTCAAGAGGACAAGAAGAAGAACACTTTACACAATTGGACGGCGCTGTTTTAATGAATAAACAACTTGCTGAAATTTATTTAGATCCCAGCAAACCCCGCTGGTGATTCGAGGAAGCCCCATTGGCTAAAGCTGTCGCCGGGAAATCACCCGAAACCAGGTTGTTCTGAGTGGTTAAATCCACAGACAACGATAACGTTACATAGAGCCTATAGAAAAAGATTTGTAAGAAATTTCAAAAAACTATATTCCTTTTAAAAACTATTATTGGCAAGCAGATTAAATGACATGCGAAGTCTTAGCAAATATAATGATGGATATAATTTATTTTAACAGATTGATGCATTTAGCAAATATTGGGGGCTATTTCCTTTAAAAAAGAAAACGGAGGGTTAGGAGGTTCAAACTGCGTTTCAAAAGATATTTATGGAATCGAAGCCTGATCGAATAGAGACGGATAGGTAAAGAATTCATGCGCAAAACAATAGGAACATCTTTATTGAAAAGGCAAATGTAAATACCTAGTCACTCAACGATACAAAAATCGAGTTAGTGGAGAGAGTAATAGAACCGTTGAAAATGAAAAGGTATCGTTATTTAAACTCATGCCAATACATTTCGCGACATTAGATGTCTTGCAGAAACTTAGTAAATGCTAGAATCATTCATTTCATTCGGAGTATAAAAAGGCAACCCGTTGAGTGAAGACAGCACAATGCTTTCAAGTATGGCGAACTTATACACTAAAAAATTAGCTAGAAAAACACTAAGCCAAAAATTTAAAAGTAGGTGATCATGTTCGAATAAGGTAAACAAAACTTACTTTTGAAACAGCTATGAAAGCAATTGGAAGTGAGGAAAATTTTTATAATCACAAGTGTGAGTCACCGAAATCCACCAGTACACCCATTCAGATCTCGACGGTGAGATGATTCAAGGGAAAAAATTTTACGAACTGAATACAACATGTTACCATCAATGAGAGAAAACATTCTCAAATAGATAAAAATACTTGATGAGAGAGGTACGTGGGCGCAGCGGGGGTGAGAGTCAAGTGAAGGTTTACCTAAATAAATTTAATTCCTGGATTCTCGCATCTTCGTAATAAAATGATGCAAAATCAATTTATTGATTTATGAGTAATGTTCTATGCAAGATTTCACCGAGAACACAACCGACACGGTTTGACACAAGACCACGTGTTATTTTCAATGAGCGGTGATTGGGCGTCGGATAGTTTGAATTTCAAGATCCATCTACTTTCTCACAGTCAGCGAAATCGGTGACATGTAACGTGATGAGAGTGATGATGAACAACAAGATGAAAAATTATTTACCCCCCCCCCTTGCAGGAAACTATGAAACCATCGAAGAACTCGTCGCAAAACTTATAATTAAAGCGAGATTTAAAACCAAAAGGTGTTTCTTATTCTAAAACGACAAAACGTTGTCTCTGTTGAAATAAAAGAGTCAATTTTAGTCGACGACAAGAGTCAACAAACGTAGAGTTTATGACCCTCACGAAAGAGAAAAAAAACAATAAAAAAAGTTGAAACTCCTGAAAAATCTAGTCACTCCAACTAGGGTTTGAACCAGGCAAAAATCTAAACTACTGTCAAACAAGCAGCTCATACAGCTAATGTATTGTTTGGTATACCCTCACAATGGTTTAGTATTGGATATTGTTAGAACAACAGTGTGTTGGTGACGTTCTGTCGCACCTCTCGATACGCCATTGTTAATGTTGAAACAAAAAAATTATACATTTGGTTCGCCAAAAAAAAATGCAAATTTTTACTTCTCTCACTATATCCAGTGTACGACGAGAATTCAGAATCTCGTAAAAGATATAAGAACAACACTGGATCCTCCTGAGCCATTTCTAATTTGGACCGCGTGCGTGAAAACTTAATTTATGAAACTTAGCTCCATCATGACAAATTGCCCTTACGAAGCGTATTATCAACAGCAGGTCGTACAGGCTCTGTGAATGTGTACCGAGGGGTTCAATATCAGAGAGGACACGGGGTTGGTAATTTTTTTAAAGCCTTGTACGTGGGGTATGCCTTTGGTGAAAACGCGGCGCTCAAGTATAGGGAAAGAAGCTTTTAGATCCGGAGTGTAAAACGTTGTTGAAGATTGTACAACACAAATAAAACCATTCAAAGATCGATTCGTCTCGACTAGGGTGAAGCAAAAACAGTCTTTGAAAACGTAAAAGATAGTCAAAAAAATGGAGTTCTATTGAAGGTTCGGGTTATAAAAGACCGTCAAAACAGTCAAACGTCGTCATCTCCAACACATACCTCTTCCTGTACGGGAGCTTAAAGAAGAAGAAGAAGAAGAAAAAATCAACAAAATTGCGCCTTCGAAACTTAATGATATATTTTCACTAACAAGTCTTTCCTACACCTCAAACTTGCGAGTGTTGTAAAATTGCAAGAACTCGATATTTTTTATTCCACCTACGCCAAACAATATTGAGAAATGGACAATGGATACCCTATCAAAGCGATCTCTGCTATAACGGATAATTTCCCTATACCAAATTTTCTGATACCCGCTCAAGGAATCTGAGTATATTGACCTATCACACACGAAAACTTTACTCAAAAACGAGTATTACGAAAGAGGATGGGAAAACCCTATGACAGAAACAGATCATGCGGGACCAGTCAAGAACTTTTTACATTCGTTATTCAGTCAGGTAGATGGTATGGGGCCCAAAAACTAATTTCACAGTGGCAAAGAATACGTATCCTTATCGCTCATTATTGAAAGGTTAATGTAAGGTCCAGCAGCTAAAACTTCACACTTGACGATGAGTTTATGTATGATGATTTACCCGGGAAAAAATGGATGATACGACCGGAACCTGAAAATACAGGATGAAAAAGCGTAAACAAATTTACGGATTTAAAGTAAAGCAGTTGAAACTTTTGGGTCATTTCATGCGGATATTTTTAATCAAGAGAAATTTTTGATCAAATGGTGTTGAATTAGGTGGAAACTTGTACGTCGCAAGATAAATTTAGTCTCATGTCGGAGTCACTATCAGTAAAAGTAAAATATCGATGCAACCTTATTGATTCGACGAGTGAAAATTTAATCATTCTTATCATGCTTCACAACAAAGCGCTTAGAACATGGAAATGCGAAATATGCCTATTACAAGAACTGATGTTAAATTTATTTACATCCATACAAGTACAGGGGAAAATCTATGAAATGTTTATATCCTCGGTCAAACTTCCAAAACGATGCATCATTGGTTTTGTTTCAAACAAGGCGTGTAACGGTTGATTACAAGAAAAATCCGTTAAAACTCTTCCCCCCCCCCCACCAGTTCATCAGTCACAATATAAATTACATTTCTCTGTATGGTGCCCGTGGTCAAAAAAAATTCCATCGAAACCTTCTACAGCTGATTTTTCGTCTGCAATTTCAATTTCGTGAGTCCTTTGACTCACTGTTTTGGGTACAGGTATGCACTTTATGAATGAGGGTAATGGTATGAATCGTGAGTCATATGCTAATGGGACAATGACTCATGGTTTGATCTTAGCCATGATCTATCGGCAAAATAGCAATTCACACTGGATCTAACACGTCGCGGCAGGTCTTCGCATTGGAAAGACATCTTAGTACAGCTTTGACTGAAACAATAAATGCGTCGGTATGGTGAATTGGATAAATATTTTAGGAAATGATAAGAATCCGTATGGATAAAGACTACAGCAGTGAAAATGTTTTAGTCTTGCCTTGACAGTGATTAAGGACAACATCGTCTGTCTATCATATTGAATATTCAATGTTTTCGTGGGGTTTTCATAATGCATTGATTATAAAAGAAATAAGAAGAAATGGCAATCGTGGATGTAATAATCAAACCACTCACCACGGATCGTCAAACCTTCATTTCCGTTTTATGAATCTTTCAAAAACACTTTGCGAAAAGCATGGCCTGTTGGTTGAGCAATTTTATCACGGGAGGATTGGGAGAGGGATTTATACACTCACATGGAATTGTACGTCTCTCCTACACAACTTGGGAATCCTTTAAACAGTGTGTCAAAGGAGAAGAGAAAAGAAAGTTAATTCGCAAATTTTTTAAATTATACCAATGTTATAAATATGGAGATATTGAATTGTCCTTCATTAAAAAAAAAATGTCAATATCAACATACGTTTGTTATCATCATGGAATGATTATAAATATAGTGTGCACTTGAGTAACGGTTTTTCATTGTGGACTTGGCTTCGTAATAGAATACAAGACAGATTTTGAATTGTCTCGGAAAAATGGTGTAAAACACATACGTTGGGGTATACCCGCTGATAAGTCTACGCAAGAATGAGCCTTCCCTGTGCAATTATTGTAAATATGATTAAAAGTAATAAACCTGGAACGATTGGGTCGTATCTCTATACATTGATAAACAAGGAGTGGGAGGAAATTTTTTTAGTAGTTTTGGAAAGCCCAATAATTTCGCATCATTTAAAATTTATAAAACGTAATTCTCGCATGGACATTTAATTAAAACTAAAATTCAATGTTTTCTTCACTGTTGCGGACAATTATTGTATATTTTATTTATTTGGAAGATTCGTGGATTTCCTTGAAACATATCTTGCTATTTAGTAAAGAATGTTTAAAATGATACGCTAATAAAAACACATTCTACAAGAAAAAGTGCATGGTAGATTTTTATTTCAAAACGTGTACAAAATGCTGACCGGATCAATACATGTTTAACTGAATTTTTCCGATATTATAAAATCATTGAAGATGAAAGCAACAATATCAGAGACAAGTTTGAAGTCTGTGCAGAAACAGTTTAGGTCTCATCATGAATACGTCACAAGGTTATATAATACGAAGTGTAGTGTGCAGAAGCCCAATGTTCAATTGTGTTTAAAAAACTTTTCTTTTTTCTCAACGAATCTCGTACAAAAAAATGTGGTGATGGTCTACATGCGCGAGAAGGATTCGAACCGTACGTGCACATTTTACCTACTTCGGACGGGGGATTTCGATTGAGGTTAAACATGGAGTGAATTTATTCGTTGAACTGCGATGTTGTTCAACGTAACATATTGATTGTGTAGAAGATGTCAACAATACTACTGAGAAGACAGTTGGGGAATACAAAATGTTCGCTCAGAAACATCAAGAAGTTTGTAGGATTGGTTTGCGTTCAAAGAGGGACTAGTGCTGTGGGTATATACTTGGGACAGATATCCTGTCAAATATAATCAAGTATGAAAACATGCAATTACGAAACTATGTTCCCCGTTATGATATTAGGTATCGAGAAATACATATGGTAATTGCGAACTACTATAAATATGAAACGAAAATTTGATTTTGAAATGTGGTGAATGTAGAAAACAATAGTCTATTACGATTTTGTACGGGATTATATGCAAATCTTTATCAAAATGAAAAAAATATGTCATGAAAGTTTCAAATGATGTCGAGAACTGGTGTGAATATTGCAAATGATTATCAATAAAAGTGGTTTAAAATGTGATTCGCAAGTGTATACATGATTTTTATCCTATATCCTTTCCAAAAGGTATCAACCGGACTTTCAGTAGATAGAATGATGACAATTCATATTCATATTTCATATTCATATCATTCATGTCAAAACTATTTGAAAAAATACTGAATCAAAACAGATTCACAGGAATTACTTGCGCTGCAAACAGTCGATTCCCCAAAGCCAATCAGGCTTAGGGCTCACCATCAGCACTACCACAGCTCTTGGCGACTATAAAACGATGATATTCTCAGGGCCGTGATAAGGGAATGGTGACATCGATGGTCATTATTGGACTATTCAAAAGCCTTGACACAATGATCATAAAAACTCTTTTGGCAAAGCTTTCATACTACGGCGCTCTCAGAAAAGCATACGCTAATGAAAGATTGCCAAGTACGACACACAAGTAGTTTCTAGTGAAACTCAAAACTATCAAATCCAGCGACAATAACTAAAGGGGTGCCACAAGGGTCCATATTGGCCCTCAGCTATTTACAATCTATACGTCAGATCTCATGGAACATATACAAGTTTGTAAACGTGCACTATTACGCAGAGGACTCTCAACTCTACCTAGCTATGACCCTCACCACGTCAGATGCAGAACTGAAAAATAAATGCGCCTTAGCTACATAAACAGCTCATCGAAGAAATCACGCACCTCCAATGAACTCGAGCCAAAAACTTTTATAATGCATTTGGCACGAGTTAGTGGGGTGTTAGGTTAAAACAAAATCCACCAATATCAATCTAGACATGCATTCTGACAACCCACGGAACTCGCGAAAAATCTTGGTCCAATATAGACACAGAACTAAAAGTTACCCAACATACTACTAAACTATTAAGCATACATTCTCAAAGCTAAAACATCTTTACAAATTCTCAAAAAATTTTACCAGAAGACAAAAAGTAATGTTGGTCGAAGCACTTATTTATCAAAATCAATTACGGGATGCATAGGGCCTTGTTTCGACAGTACCAAGTAAACGCATACATGCAGAGCACACAAAATGCATGCATGCGTTTTGCACTACCAACGAGAAAGTATGATAATATCCACATAAATACTCGGAAGTCGGTACTTAAACATGCAAGGTCGTAGAGCCTTCACTTAGCTGTATGAACATAAAATTCACAATCAGGTCTTCCAAAATATTAAAAGACAAACTTCCGATCAGGAAAATGCCCACACTCGCACAGACTACGAAACTGAGCAATGTCAATTCACACACACTCCACAGCACTATTTGAGAAGTGCGTTCACCCACAAGGGCCGTCATACTTATAACAAGTAGGAATGGACAATCTCTCAACTACAATCAGTTCAAAATTAAACTAAAAGCAAAATGTTGGATAAAAAAATGTTAAGCCATTCAAAAATTAGCTGCCGCCAAAACAGCTCTGGTTATAGCAGACCAGCCGATAGTGAGAAGGCTTAGAAAATGTTATTATGAGGTAATCACCAAGTCAATATAAGCATAATTAACAATACTCTAGCTAACTCAACTGAAAACTATTTCCTGGGGTATAGAAATCATAAGCAATTTAAATCTAAACAATGTACTATTTGTAGGGATAAAACTATGATATATAACTATATAAATAATATGAAATTAGCTATGAGTTTGTGAAATTACAACATGTTCGAATGAATGATAAAGACAAAGTAGCCATTGTTTAAATTTTTAGATAAATACACTAATTATACTAAGATTAGAACCATAATATTTTAGAAAAATATTGAGACCGTTAAAGAACGCATTGTTAGATGTTAGATTCGTTCGTTATAGTAGTAAGATTAGAAATAATTTTAGAAAAGGTCAAATAGTAAAGAGAAGCCTCAGAGCTAACATTCGCCATGTTCCTGAGAAATAAAGACAACTTATTATTATTTATTATTCTTAGTATATCAAGGTTAAACTTGTCTATAAATGCAACTCTTATTTCCGGTGAAATATAAAATGCGTGACTTTCAATTATGCAATAATAATGCGAGTTTTATGATGAACAGAATATTCTTGCGACGTTTGTATTTTCATGTATGGGACATGCAGCGCGAAGCATTCATGCAACTCGTTTAGAAAATTTAAAAAAGTTGTCATTTTGATAGCTTATGTTGTTTAAGCCTACGACATTCGATTCCGCGGAATTCTATTTAAATACTGAGGGTTATGAGACTTAGGCTATTGGGACGGTTATTCCCTCCGCGATGGTGACGTTATATTGAAATTTAAAAAGTTTGACTTTTTTGCTACCTCATGTTGTTTAACCCTACGATATTTTGATTCCGCAGAATGCTATTTGAATGCCGCGGGCTATGACCTGGTGGTTATGCTCTTTTGCCAAATTTGAATACTGCGGGTTATGACTTGAGGGTTTAAATGCCCTTTTGGTAAATTTTCAAATCTGAATTGTGACGTCATTTTGATTCCGCTGATTGGTATAGGATGTTTAAATACCGGGGTTATGACCTGGGGTTATGCCCTTTTGCCAAATTTGAATACTGAGGGTTATGACTTATTGGGTGTAACACCCTTTTGGTACATTCACCTGTGATGACGCCATTTTGATTCCGCAGATTGGAATAGGGTATTTGGCTAAGTGAAAACACTTAACAGAAGCTATTAGTTAATAGCCTGTGTGACGTCATGAGGAGGCGTGGTTTATCTGAAGCTATAATAAGTATCAACAATTATCTATTGCTATGCATATGTCTTGGTAGCCGCGCGGTTAACGCGGCGAGCTAGTAATCCAAGGTCGTCCGAGACGAGACGCTCATGGTTCGAGCCCGAGCAAAACTGTCGACTTTTTTTCCTTGCAATATTAAATCAGAAAATAAAACGAATTAAAAAATAATATATCTGTGAAATCCAAAGTACCTAAAATGGTTACTAGAGCGCGTGGAGCGCGCTGCTAAGAAGTGGCGCGGGATTTGAAAATTCGAAAATGGTGACGAGGACACGGCAAAGATGGCGGCTGAACAAAAATGGCGGCCAAGATGGCGGCAGAGCTAAAATGGCGGCCAAGATGGCGGCCAAGCTAAAATGGCGGCCGGAAACAAAATGGCGGCTGGAAATTCAAAATGGCGGACAAAATGGCGGACGGAAATTCAAAATGGCGGACGGAAACACGTGACCGGAAACAAAATGGCGACCGGAAACAAGATGGCGACCGGAAACAAGATGGCGACCGGAAACAAAATGGCGGCGATGACGTATTTCCGGTCACGTGACCGCCGCCATCTTGATTCCGGAATATTCCGCGGATTATTGCGCTTAAACCCCTTACTTTCCCTCTACTCACGAGCGAACTAACATGGCACTCCTCGTCGGGCTCTAGTTCCTAGATGTTGACACGAGGGAACTAACATGGCACTCCTCGTCGGCTCTAGTTCCTAGTTGTTGACACGAGCGAACTAACCTGGCACTCCTCGTCGGGCTCTAGTTCCTAGTTGTTGAACGAGGAACTAACCTGGCACTCCTCGTCGGGGTCAAGTTCCTTGTTCTTGAGACGGTAGAACTTGGCCTTGGTCTCCAGCTCGTGACGGTGGATGCGTCCCCAGACGTGTTGTGCCACGTTGTACGGGCACGACATCGTCTTCTCGCACAGTTCACAGTAGAACTGAGCGTCGGACATCTGCGAGATGTGTTGCCACACTTTGCCTGCAGGGAGGTGCAAAAAGAGCTCGCGGTACTTTATTATCCCTGACAATAATATTATATATTGATATTTAATACAATCTAGAAATTAAAAAATCCATCCCGATCGGGGTACGAACCCGAGTCTCCCACTTTCCGGGTGGACGCCTTAGCCAACTAGACCACCGAGACGGTAACTATTTAACTTCTGTATTGTCGTTACATTATAGAACTTGAATGAATGGAACAATAAAGCATCGAAAAACTGTTGCTGTTGAATTGACCAAACAAACATATTTATAATGTCATTACCTTACGCAGGTATGAGCGAGGGTATATTTCTCGATTTGGATAGTCGGGAAACACTCCCGTAGGTGGAATTGTTGATATTTAATACAATCTAGAAATTAAAAAATCCATCCCGATTAAATATCAACAATTCCACCTACGGGAGTGTTTCCCGACTATCCAAATCGAGGAATGTTATATATATTTACTATGGTATTTTCAACAGAAATTAAAAAGTGCCTCCACTGGAGCTTTTGAGCCTGGGACGTCTGCTTACAGTAGAAAGTTCGTTCGTTTATACCGTGTGAAAAAAAAATCGGGCTTAAAACGATATTTAAAAATTGTTTTTTTCTTATAAGGAAGTGGAAGGTATTGATGTGTAGAAACGACAATTTAAAAATATTACATGAAAAAAATATTTTTTTTTAAACAACGCTCATATTTAAATGTACTAAAAAGTAAAAAATAAATTTTCGCCCAAAACATTTTTGCCTTACTCGGAAAATAAAAGCGTTGGGCGCTTACGGTATTGACATAGAATACAGAATTTTGTTGTTCATGGAGGGAAAGCGCCCAACGCTTTTATTTTCCGAGTAATGGCGTTTTCCATTGGCCGCACTCAGGTCGCACTAGTGCGCCCTAGTGCGCACTGGATTGCCACTTGTCTTTTCATTTGTTCAGTTTTGTAATGCTATTCAAGTGGAGGTTGACAACAATGACATCTCTGCACTCGCTGAGTGCATGCCAATGGAAAACGCCATTAGACAAAAATTTGTTGGACGAAAATTTATTTTTACTTTTTAGTAGGCCTACATTTAAATATGAGCGTTGTTTTAAAAGAATTATTTTTTTCATGTAATATTATTTTATACTTTTTAGTCTTAACGAATGTTGTAATCGAATCTGTGCTCACTGGACGTGTCCGAATTTCTGCATCTAGTTGTCCCATCCTTACTAGCTGTGACTAATTTCCCATATGAACTTTGTTTGGTTAATTAATTACGATGAATTAATTGATTAATTAGTGAATCTGTTAATTGATTCATCTATTGTCATCAAGAATACGTATGTGTAAAAAATTTCAGCTCGATCGGACATTGGGAAGTGGGTGAAACATCGATTCCCATATAAAACTTGAATTGTTAATTACGATGAATTACTTGATTTATTGGATGAGCGTAGCGAGCGTAGCGAAGATTCCATTTCACTACACTGGAGAAAAAAATCCGGAATGTTTTTTTTTTTTTTTTGTATTTTTGTGTGTTTGTTAACACGATTCCGGCTAAACCGATACTCCGATTGCGATGAAATTTTATGGAGGCCTTTGAAATCTCTGAACTTAGAACTGCCACGTTTTTGAGCGCAATCGGGAAATTTGTTCTTACTAGGAAAACGCTTAAGTCCCGCCGCGTTGATGGATGAGCGTAATTTTTTTTAAACGAAAAAAGCGTAAAATTGCGAATTTTTTAATAGATAATTTTTCGATTACGCTCAAATTTCACACGAATATATTAATTCATAAAATTAAAGTTTTGTGAAAAAATCATTACAATCGGATAAAGCATGTAGGTTTTATTCGTCGAAGAAATGTTAAAAATTGAAAAAAAATCGTATAATTGCGATTACCATGAGAAATGATTTTTCGATTGCGCTCAAATTTCACACGAATATATTAATTCATAAAATTAAGGTTCTGTGAAAAAATCATCACAATCGGATAAAGCATGTAGATGTTATAAGTCGAAGAATTTTTTTTTAAATCGAAAAAAATTGTAAAATTGCGATTTTCATGAGAAATAAATTTTCGATCGATTTTTCCCCACGTGCAGTTCTTCGTTCAGGGATTTCATAGACCTCCATAAAATTTCATCGCAATTAGAGTATTGGTTTAGCGGGAATCGTGTTCACAGACACACAAAAATTACAAAAAAAAGAAAAATAAACATTCCGGATTTTTTTTTCAGTGTAGTGAAATGGAATCTTCGCTTCGCTTGCTACGCTCGCTACGCTCATCCAATAAAAAACGCAATTTTACGATTTGTTTTGATTTTTTAAAATTTCTTCGACTTATAACACCTACACGCTTTTTATCCGATTGTAATGATTTTTTCACAGAACCTTAATTTTATGAATTAAGATATTCGTGTGAAATTTGAGCGTAATCGAAAAATTATTTTCTCATGAAAATCGAAATTTTACGAGTTTTTTCTTTTTTTAAACAAGTCTTTGACTTATAACACCTACATGCTTTATCCTATTGTAATGATTTTTTCACAGAACCATAATTTCATGAATTTATATTCTCGTGTTAAATTTGAGGGCAATCGAATAATTATTTCTTATGAAAATTGAAATTTTTACGATTTTTTATTTTTTTAAAATTACGTTTTTTTAAAAAAAAATTAATTTAAATTTTTTTACTTTTATTTTATTAATTAAAAAAAATTTTCGACTAAGAAATATTTTTTCACAGAAAAACAGAAATCCGCATAAAAAGGGCAGTAAATGCAAAATTACGCTACCCAAAAACAAGCGGGGGATTTAAGCTTTTCCCTGTTTATGAATCGTTAATTGATTCACTATTGTCTCAAGAAAAACGATGGTAAAAAATTTTGCTCGATGGGGACATTGGAAAGTGGGTAAAAATACGATTTGGACCTCCGTCGACAGAAGACGGACAGAAGACAGACAGACAGACAGAAGACAGAAAGCTCATGAAGTAAATAGCGTTGAAATGAAATATCGTTTTTAAAGTTTTCTTTTAGACAGCAGACAAACACAGAGAGCGCTCCATTTTTCCCATGCCACTTGGGGGCAAACGCTGGAAAACGCGTAGTGAGGATAGAATCTACACATGTATCCTCGCGAGTAAAAAAATAACAATTGGAAAAGTATTGTGATTTCTTCGCGCACACAACAAACAGCACCTACAGGAATTAGTCTTAAACATCATTTTTTAACAGAAACTAATTCACCCGTGAAAAAATGTTTGGAGACATGAAAACGAAAATCAAACCGATGGTTAACCAACATACTACTGTTTTTTGTTAGTTAAACTTTGTACTTTTAAATTTCAGCCCACAAACCCTACCCATTTGCCATTAGAGGTTTTTTGGAAGCCATTATTGGAAGAAAGTGACTAAACCATGCACGATCGTTTTCGTGAAAGGATTACAAAAAATTAGGGAAAAAAAACAATTTCCCCTTCCCACTTGGAAACCCGTGAGATGTCTTATTTTAAAATGTTAAATCTACCTAGTTGATAAGAAAATTTCATTTTGGTTTAAAAAACTCAGTAGCCTAGATTATATACAAAAAGGGCAAAGTCCAGATTTAAAAAACCCAACCTTGGGGGGGGACGAACCCATTCCCCCAAAAACCCCCGAGCCCGCGGTAGTGTATTTGTTCAAATTTATTGGTGCTTTTTTAATTAAATAGTAATACAAATTTTTTTAAAATCACCACTCCCCTATATAGTCCGCGCCCCGGCCCGAGGGAGACCATGGGTTCAATTCCGTTTTTTTATAGTATTATATTGGATTCGTTATCACAAAAACAATAAATCCCTAAAAGGGGGAATAGGTTTTAAAAAATTTTAAATATTTCATTTAATACTGGGTACCATGTTCCGAGAAAATTAAGCACAAGACCAGTTGACTTGTTATTCCAATTCCTTTTTTTCGGGGTTTTTCCCGTAATTTTTTTTTTTTGCTTCAATAATTTTGGAACGCATAAGTTTTTGTTTACGCTTTATTGTCTTCATTTCACAAAGCTTTAGGGTTTTTTGTTGTTTTCTTTAATTGAAAAGCTGTGTCTACTCTAAAATTGCATTTCATTCCATATTAGGCCTATTTTAGATTTAGAACAAAAATAAAAAATTTTGCTTTTATAATAATAATTTTGTCATTTTATTGATATTATTTTTAAAAATATGTTGGGGCCCGTAACGTGTACTCTGGAATAATAACGGCCACAAAAAAAAAGCGGTTTATACAAAGTCTACGTTTACAGGGCCGACAGATACATCCGTGGTTTTTAAATTTAAATCTGATTAAATCTAATAAATTTCTAGAAATACGTTTAAATAAAATAAATCAGATTTTTGAATTCATAATGAGCCACATGATACCTATTTATCCCCCAAAACCTATATATTTACACTGTCTTGTTAAAACATTGGGGGTTTTCAAAGTATCCCACTCGGCGACCCCGACGGTGACCCCCCCGCGACCTGCGCATTTCAGGGGGATTTGGTCCCTTTTTCCCAAATTAAGTAGGCCCCCCATAGCATAGCTCTTGACCCTTTTTCCCAAAATTTTTTTAGGGCTTACGTCCCGACCAAAATTTAAAAAAATATACTTTCCTGTTTTTCGAAAATTCATTTATTTTGCAAATTGCAGTCATCTACTTGATTTAAATAGGTTAAGGTACAAATTTTTTGAATAATTTTTAAAATTTTAATTAACAAAATTAGGGTATAAATAGCAATTTTCTTGTAGGGTCTATAAGTTAACTTTTCGACATTAGACTGGCATTAGAGAAATGCTGGGTGTAGATAAGTTAAGTGACAGGATGAGAAAGACACGGTTGATATGGTACGGACATATGAAACAAATGATGGAAGATGCCCAAGACTAATGCTTGGAACAAGGATTGAAGGAAGAGATTGAAGGATACCATAACAGAATACTTAGAGGCAAGATGAGAGAGCTGGGAAGATGCGGATTGTGGGAGGATAGAAAGAAGTGGGAAAATATGTTTTCAATCCGCAAGCGGACTCTGCCAGAAGCGGGAAACGGCGATGGATATAATTAAAATAGAACTCTATATTTTGATCCCACCAAATCATTTATTAATATTTTTAGTTACTCCTTCTAGTTACCTACCATCAGCTTCTCGCACAATCTCCCACATGAGTTTGATCTTGTTCTGATAGCCGAGCCCGGACGAGTTCTCCAGCAGTGCCAACTGCTTCTCCTGTGCCATCTTCAGATGGTGATCCCCACCCTGGACATGGAGAGCCACGTCTAGATAGTTCTCCAGCCACAGGTGGCACAGACCACAGTGGATCTCGTCGGCGGCAACGACCTGCGGAGAACACGATTTGCGTTGTTTATGAACACTCTGATCGGATCATTTATAAAAAGCTAGGTTCCCCTGGTTCGATCCCCAGTCAGTGGCGTCGGAACGGGGGGGCAAGGGGGCATCCCTAACTTTCATCATGGGGGCATAGGGGGCAGATTTTAGAGTTGAAAAATCAAGATTCTATCCCATTTTGGGAAGAAACGACGGATATTTGTCAAAATTTTTTAGGACGAAACACCCACAAAGTTTAGAGAATGTTAGTTGGCTGATTAATGCAAACCCCTTCCATTCTTTATAACAGCCACCCATCTGTAACTATGGCGTTCAGACCACTCAATATATTTTGAATGATTTTCAAAAAATTTTATGCAGACGAAGTTGGGTTTAATTCTTCTGTGGTCGCTAAGTTATGCGTTCGGACATCTTTGGAGTGGGTGTAGTATTGAATTATAGCGGATGTGAAAGTACCTCTTATAGGTAAGAGGTATGAAATGAAAGTAATAATGGAAGAGGGCGCTAATGCTTGGTACAGGTTAAAAAATTAAATTGATATAACAATTCTTAAAGGGAAGACTAAAAGCTGGAAGTTGCTGATTTGTGAAGGAAGAAAAAAAAATATGTTTTCTGAGCGGATCTCCATACAAACCATAATTATTTGCTCAATTTATCCACCAAATCACTTTTAATTTTTTTTCTTAGTTCTCCTTAGATCGAGATCCACATGATTTAAACTTGTTCTGACCGAGCCCCGAGTTGCAGTGCAAACTGCTTTCCTGTCCACTCAATGTGTACCTATCTGGAACCACGTTTTTTCGCCTCAGGGACAACCACGTGGTCTCGTGCGGGGCCACCCGACCTGCAGGATGTAACACAAATATTGCTTCGTTATTGCACCCTATCCGCAACTTAAACAGGTTCTGGGTCGTCCCCAGTCCCGGGCATCTCTAGTCATATGACAATTGCTATCATTCACTAATAATGTCCATGCTTAAAAACCTTAGTCTATATTATTAATTGGATGAGCGAAGCGAAGATTCCATTCTACTACACCGAAGAAAAAATCCGGATTGTTTTTTTTTCTGCATTTTTGTGTGTTTGTAAACACGATTTCGGCTAAACCGATACTCCAATTACAATAAAATTTTCTGGAGGCATTTGAAATCTCTGAACTTAGAATTGCCACGTTTTTGAGCGCAATCGAAAAATTATTATGAAAATCGCAATTTTACGATTTTTTTTTTATTTTAAAAAATCTTGGACTTACCTACATGCTTTATTCGATTGTAATGATTTTTTCACAGAACCTTAATTTTATGAATTAAGATATTTGTGTGAAATTTGAGCGCAATCGAAAAATTATTTCTTGTAAAAATCGCAATTTTGTGATTATTTAATTTTTTAAACAATACTTCGACGAATAACACATACATGATTTATCCGATTGTAATGATGTTTTCACAGAAACTTAATTTTATGAATTAATATATTCGTGTGAAATTTGAGCGCACGCAATCGAAAAATAATTTCTCAAAAAATAGCAATTTTACACTTTTTTTACATTTCTTCGACTTATAACACCTACATACTTTATCCGATTGTAATGATTTTTTAATAGAACCTTATTTTTATGAATTAATATATTGGTATGAAATTTGAGTGTAATCGAAAAATAATTCCTCATGAAAATCGCAATTTTACGTTTTTTTTCGTTTTAAAAAAATTACGCTCACCAGAAAACGCGCCTGAAAAAGAAAATGAAGTCAATTTTGTATTTTTTCAATGTAATTTGGTAAACGTTTTTCTATTGGCACGATAATGTTTTATGATTGTCTCATTGTTGTAAATAATTAGTAAATAGGCCACACTTTATACGGTATAAGTCAATCATGGCAGAAAAAGGTTATTATTACAATCTGTAGGGACATGAACCTACGAGTATGTAGTCAAAAATCTGTTTACTTACTTTAAGGCCCATTCAAATCATGTTACTTAATAATGTAATTCGCCGATAGAGGTTTCTCACGTAGGCCTACTACACATCAAGACTATATTTTGGGACGTACCTGGATCAAAACCCACACTTTAAAATCCTTACTGAAGATTTTATTTATGGATTTCCCTAAATATATTCGGTAAACCCCCTTTAAAAGTTTTTCCACCCAAAATTTTTACCTTAAGAGAGGCATTTTGATTTGTCTCTAGGAATTTTATTTAAAACATTTTCCCCATGGTCGCAAAAGGGGGATTGACACCAAAAATCCAAAATCTCCCCTAAATTAAATTGGGTTTACCAGGTACGCTTAGTTTGTGGTTTTATAGGTTTAGGAGAACCTTCTAATCGGCGAAATTAACATTTTTTAAAATTAACCCGATTTGATGCGCCCTTAAAAAAGAACCAGTTTTCTCAATCGTAGGGTTATTCCCTAAGATTGAATAAAACCTTTTTCCCATAATTGAATTATGAAAAAGTTGGTGGCTATTACAAATTATTTCAAAATTACCCAAAAATTTAAAAATTTTGTGCCAAAAGAAAATTTACATTCTTAAAAATCAAAATGCCTTCACTTTACTTGGGACATGAATTTTAACAATTTGAAAATTTTTAAAAATTCCACCCACCCTGGAAAAATTTGACATACCCGCCAGGCACAAACCAATTTTTATTTAACTTTAACATTCTTTGAAGGTTTTGCCAATACCCTTATGGGGATTTTAGGGGTTTCTTTATGGGTTCTTAAGTTTTTTTCTGAATCCAATGATACCAAATAAATTCGCTTCTGTTGCATTTTGTCAGAACTTGAACTTGAACTTGAACTCAAATTTGCGTATAGACCCCGGACTATAAACCGATAGTCCAATTGCGAGGAAACTTTATGGAGGGCTTCGAAATCTCTAAACCAAGAACTGCCACGTTTTTTAGCGCAATCGAAAAAAAATTCTCTTGAAAATCGCAATTTTACGATTTTTTTTTTATTTTAAAACATTTCTTCGACTTACCTACATGCTTTATCCGAATGTAATGATTTTTTCACAGAACGTTAATTTTATGAATTTATATATTCTTGCGAAATTTGAGCGCAATCGAAAAATAATTTTTAATGTAAATCACAATTTTTCGATTTTTTCGATTTTTTTAAACATTCTTTGAGGGGAAAAGAAGAGTAGGAAGGCCAAGAGAGAAATGGGAAAAATTAATTCAAGAAGACGTTGGAAAACGGGATGAAGTGTGGAAGCATGTGGCAAGAGTAAAGCTGTGGGAGGACAGAAGAGAATGGAGTAAATTGGTGGAGAGGTAGGAGTTAGATGATGTGGAAGAAACACTGAGTCTGGCAAGCTTTGTATCTACAGTTTCATGCCCTAGATAATGGTGGAAAACCACCACTCAACCCGACATAGTTGGAACTGAGTTATGATAAAAATAATAATCATCATAACTCAGTTCCAACTATGTCGGGTTGATTATTATCATAACTCAGTTCCAACTATCGGGTTGAGTGGTGGTTTTCCACCATTATCAAGGGCATGAAACTGTAGCTACTAAGCTTGCCAGACTCAGTGTTTCTTCCACATCATCTAACTCCTTCCTCTCCACCAATTTACTCCACTCTCGTCTGTCCTCCCACAGCTTTACTCTTGCCACATGCTCCCATACTTCATTCCGTTTTCCAACGTCTTCTTGAATTAATCTTTCCCATTTTTCTCTTGGCCTTCCTACTCTTCTTTTCCCCTCCTCTGCCGCTTCAAATTCTCGTCTTGGAATCCTCTCTCTGCCCATCCTTTTCATATGTCCAAACCATCTAAGACGTTCTCTTCCTAGCTTAAACTTCATATCTCCAATCCCAGTTCTTTCCTTATTTCATTACTTCTTATCTTGTCCATCTTTGTAACTCCCTTGATACTTCTTAAAAACTTCATTTCTGCTGCTTCCAGCTGACTCTCTTCTTTTGTTCCCACTGCCCATGTTACTGCCCCATATGTTAGTATAGGTACAAAATATGCCTTATACAGCAAAATTTTACATTTTTGTGGGAACAACTCATTCCATAGTAACTTTCTCACCAATTGGTAAAACCCTTCTGCTTTTGCACTCTAGATGACACTTCCCTACACACTTTTGCATCTTTTGTCAATATACTTCCCAAATATTTAAATTCTTCTTTTTCTTCTAAGACTTCTCCACGTAGTACAATATTTTCCATGTCTCTAGGCCTGCCCTTTGTCTTCTTTTGCATACGCAAACATTCACTGTTTTTCTGATTGATTTTTAGACCAAACTCTGTAGTAACTTCGTTCCATCTGTCCACCTTCTCCTACACTTCTCTGGCACTTTCACCCCAAATCAACACATCGTCCGCAAACACTAATGTTCTTGTGTCCCTTCCATCTGTATTTGGTTCCACTCTTCTTATAATTTCATCCATTACAACAGTAAAGAGTGTTGGAGATAACACACTACCTTGTCGCAAGCCCTCATTTACTTGGAACCATTCTGACCTACCCATATCTGTCTGTACACAATTTTCACTCCTTTGATATGTACTTTGTATCCTGTCTATTAAACCTCTTCCCACTCCTTTTATCTCTAGACACTCCCATACTTTCTCTCTAGGCAGGCGATCGTATGCCTTCTCCAGATCCAAAAACACATGTGCATTTCTTCCATTTTGCCATCTCCCTCCATTGTCTGTCTTATAGCAAATATGGGATCAAAAGTAGACCGTCCACTTCTGAACCCATATTGTTCTTCTCTTAGATCTGTGTCATATACCTCCTTCCGTCTTAGTTCTATAACTTTCTCATCACTTTTTGCACACTGACACATTAATGTCACCCCTCTATAATTTTCACACTTCTTACGGTCACCTTTCTTAAACAGCGGCACAATTATACCTCTTTTCCAATCTTCCGGTACCTTCTTTTGTTTCCACGCAGCACTTATTACTCGAAATAACCATCTTCTTCCTTCCGCACCTGATGCTTTGATCATTTCCACAGAAATGTCATCCACTCCGGAGCTCTACCATTCTTCATGGCTCCTAACGCCCGTGCCACTCTTGTTCTGTTACCTCGTCTTCTTCATCTTCTCCTCTTGCCTCTTCCTTTTTCTCTGCATTTAAATTTTCTCTAACCTGTACATTTAGCAGCTCATTGGTATATTTCCTCCACATTGTCTTGTATTTCCTGTGGGTTGTTTGTAACTTGGCCATTTCATTTACCATGAGCTTTTGTTTCTTCCTTTCTTGTCTTTTTGTCTTTACTAATCCGTACATAATTTTCTTATTTCCCTGGAAGTCATCTTCTAATTTACCAGCAAATTCTTCCATTGCTTGTCTTTCTCCTCCTTCACAATTTGTTTCACATCGGTTTTTCGCCTACGGTACTCGTACTCATTTTCTGTAGATTTGCACTTTTCATTCTTTTTCCAAGCTAGTTTCTCTCCCGAACTGCATCTCGTACCCTCTCGTTCCACCATCGCGTTTCTTTCTCTTTCCTCCTTCCACTGACTCTTCCACACAAACTCTTCTGCACTTGACACAAAAACCTTCTTAAAGTTTTGCCATTCTTCTTCTATTTCTCCCACTTCATTTGTAGGTGTTTTGTCACTAATTCTTGTCATAAACTCTTTTTGCACTACCGGAGATTGCAGTTTCCACACTTTTAATCGTTTGTGCCGGTTCTTTATTCTCTTTTGCAGTGTTGTGCGATTATCTAGATAATGTTATCTAGATAATCATCTAGAAACATTGGTGTTATCTAATTATCTATCTAGTATACATGATTTCAAAGTATCTATGATCTTATCTCAGATATATTTCTTGTTCTATTATCGAATCTTCATATAGATAACATTCACAAAATCAGAATCGTTCAAATCTAACACGTCGTCTAAAATAGTGTTTTGTTTTTTATCTGATTTCATGGGAAATTAGATAGGCCCAAACCGAGATCGTAATTTAATCTGTTAGCTTTTTCACATGTGGTTTTTTTAAGTTCAATTGGATGAATACTAGGCCGCTTCGCGAACACTTTTTTTAGTCGCATTGAGGATGAGCTTTTTGTAATTTCTAGTATGCGTGGGGGTAACATAGAAAGCAAAAATCTCGAGGCCCAAAGACTTCTTCTGTTGCATTGTAGGGGGTGATTTTTGTCAAATTTTATAATAATCATATTTTTTACTTGTTTTATACACCCATGAAAGGGTTTTATTGAAACCCTTTTTTGCATGAATTTGGCAACTTTTTTTAACTTTTCTTTCAAAAGGCTGTACTCACTATAATCTAAATTTACATAAAATATGAAGAAGTTGTAGCCCCGCCGTTTGGTCAAATCGTCCCCCAAAATCACAAAAAAATTTCATTTAAAAAACGTACAAAATCGTAAAAAAACGTATTCATGAAAAAAAATTTCTTCGATTTACCCAAAACGTGGCAAGTCTAAATTCAGAATTTCAAAGGTCCCCCCCAATTTGAGATCGCATATGGCCCTTTTGGCCGGTAAGCGCAACAAAAAAGACAAAAAATTACAAAAAAAAAAAAAAACAAAAACCCCCCAGCTATTTTTTAGGGGGGGGCCTAACGTAAAATGAAAAAAAAAAAGTAAATTGAAGTCTTTGCTCGCTCATCCAAAAATCAACAAAAAATTTTCTAATTGGGTTTGGGGCTAAACCCAATTTTTTTTTATAAGTATCTAAATTTCAGGAAAACGCTTAAGTCCGCGCCCCGGTTTGGATAGCGAATTGGTGCATTTGGCTGCCCCTGTGGTTTTAGGTTTTCTTTGTTTTGGACAAAATTTTTACAAAGTCGAATAATTTTTTTTTAAAATTAATTAAATTTTAAAAAAAAAAATTGAAATTTTTTTTTTAATTTTTTTTTTTGAATCGTAATTTTAAAAAAAAGGAAAAAAAAGTAAAATTGCGATTTTTCGAAGAAATAATTTTCGATTGCGCTCAAATTTACGGAAAATTTTTAATTCAAAAATTTAAGGGTTTTGTGAAAAATTTATTTCAATAGGAAAAAACATGTAGTGTTATAAGTCAAAAAAATTGTTATAAAAAAAAAAAAAACCCCTAAAATTTTGATTTTCAATAAAAAAAAATTTTTGTTTTGTTCAAATTTACACGAAATCTCATTCATAAAATTAGGTTTTTTTAAAAAAAACAAAAACGAATTAAACATGTAGGTGTTAATCGAAGAAAAAGTTTAAAAATCAAAAAAAAAACGTAAAATTGCATTTTTATAAAAAAAAAATTTTCCCGATTGCGCTCAAAAAAAGTGGCGTTTCTAAGTTTAGAGATTTCGAAGGCCCCTAAAATTTCATCGCAAACGGGGTGTCGGTTTGCCGGAAACGTGTTTACAAACACCAAAAAAACAAAAAAAAAAAAAAAAAATAAAAAAAAAAACATTTCCGGTTTTTTTCCCAGTGTAGTGAAATGGAATCTTTGCTTCGCTCGCTACGCTCACCATTTTCTAGAACATTGCCCCTTTTTGTATTATATCTAGAACAATTAATGTCCAATTATCTATTATCTGTTCTAGATATTTTTTTTGGAAGAGTATCTTTTCTTATCTAATAATATTTTTGGATCTGGCACAACTGCTCTTTTGGGGCGTACCTATTTTAAACTTCCCCCCCCACCAGCCTGTGGTCCCCCATCCAATGATATTGAGGTATTCCCCCACATCCTCAAGATTTTTCATTCTTTTTTCTATAATAAAAAATCAAATGCCTGATCTGTCTTCACCCTAGTTTTTTTGGTTTTTTTTTGATAAGGCCGTCAACCGTTAGGTCATAATGCACCCTCAGCCTAAGGGGGGGGGGGGGAGGAGGGGCCCTGGTAGAACCCCCACGGGAAAGGGAGGAAAAAGGGGGTTCCACGTCGCGGGCGTCTGTCTTTTCATCGTTCGTTGTGTCATTGTATCGTCGCCGGGGGGGGGTAAGGGGAAGGGGACAATGTCCCCGACGACGATTGCCCGACTCGCCTCTAGTTTCGGGGAGTAAGATACTCCCCTCTTTCTAGCTGATGTTTGCGAGGTGGCTTTTTCTCTTTTAATCCCTTTTACGTTGCAGACCTGCTCTGGGCCAATTCACCCCGGGCCCCGACGGGGGTACCATACTCGTTTTTGTTGGGGTTTTACTTTCGAAAAACTATTTCCTTTAACTAAAGAGTTTTTTGGCACACATTTCTAACAATTTTTCTCCATCTCTGTTTTTCCTTTTCATCTATCCCTTCTGCCCTAAACCCCTTCAAATCCTTTTTTACTTTTCCCCATTCTTGCATTTAAAAAACCCCCATTACTATGTTTTAATTATTTTTAAAAATTATTTTATTTTTATTTTTGACTTATAACACCTCAGGCCTACATGCTTTATATGATTGTAATGATATTTTTACAGAACTTGAATTTTTTTGAATTAATATATTCGTGTGAAAATTTGAGCCAATCAAAAAAAAATTTTTTTATGAAAAAGAATTTTTTTTTTTATTTTTTTATTTTATTTTTTTGAGTTATAAAATAATGGGTTGTTTTAAAATTTTTATGAATTAAATTTTTGAATTTTTTTTGGTGTGTTTTGTAAATTTTTTGAAAAAACGCCAAATTTTCCCTTTTTTTTTTTTTTAAAAAATTCTCATAAAAAACCCGCGCCTGAAAAACGTTTTTCGAACTTTTTAGTAAATTTGGAAAGAAAAACCAAACAAAAATTAATCACTCCCAAAATAAACCTACTTAAAAAAAATTTTTAACAATAAAAGGTTCCTCTAGAAATTCCGGTATGAACAAACCCACTTATTAAACCTTCTGAATTTGGGGTTAATAATTTCTTAGGTTTTTTCACTAGCACACCCATGGGGCCCATTCTGGTTAGTGTAGGGTCGGTTTTGTTTATTGGGGGAGTGAGCGAGCGAAGCGAAAATGCCATTTCACTACACTGGGGAAAAAAAAACCGGAAATTTTTTTTTTTTCTTTTTTTTTTTTTCTGTATTTTTGTGCGTTGTTAACACGATTTTCCGGGTAAACGATCTCCCAATTTCGATGAAATTTTTTGGAAGCCTTTGAATTCTGAACCAAAAAAGCCCCTTTTTTTAGCGCAAACGAAAATTTTTCTCATTAAAAACGCAATTTTACGATTTTTAAAAAAGTTTTTCCGCTTTTAACCCCCACATGCTTTATCCGATTTTAAAGATTTTTTCACAGAACCTTAAATTTTTTGAATTTAGGTATTTTGTGAAATTTGTGCGCAAACAAAAAAATTTTTCATGAAAAACGAAATTTTACATTTTTTTTTTTTTTTAACAATTCTTTGACTTGTAACACCCACGTCTGCTTATCCTTTTTTATGTTTTTTTAAGAACCTTTAATTTTTTGAATTAATATTTCGTGTAAAAATTTTTGCAATCGAAAATTATTTTTTAAGAAAATTTCAATTTACGTTTTTTCCTTTTTTTTTAAATTTCGAAATTAAAAAAATTAAATTTAAATTTTTTTTTTTATTTTTTTTTAATTTAAATTTTTAAAAAAAACTTAAAATTAGAATGATTTTTTCACAGAACAACGAAAATCAGCTACCCCATGGCGCTCAGGCACCAATTACCTCATCCAATAACGCGGGGGGACTTTTAAACGTTTTTCTAGTTTTAAATTTGGGTGAGCGTAGCGAGTGAAGCGAAGATTTATTTCACTACACTGGAGAAAAAAAATCGGAAGTTTTCCTTTTTTTCTGTTTGTATTGTGTGTCTGTTAGCACGATTCCGGCTAAACCGATACTCCAATTGCAATGAAATTTTATGGACGCCTTCGAAATCTCTGAACCAAGAACTGCCACGTTTTTGAGCGCAATCGAAAAACTATTTCTCGTGAAAATCGTAATTTTACGATTTTTTTCGATTTTAAAAACAATTCTACGACTTATTACACCTACATGCTTTATCCGAATGTAATTATTTTTTCACAGAACCTTTATTTTATGATTTAATATATTCGTGTGAAATTCGAGCGTAATAAAAAAATTATTTCTCATGAAAATTGCAATTTTACGATTTTTTAAATTTTTCTAAACTTTCTTCGACTTATAACACCTACATGCTTTATCCGATTGTAATGATTTTTTAACAGAACCTTTATTTTATAAATTAATATATTGGTGTGAAATTTGAGCGCAATCGAAAAATAATTTCTTATGAAAATCGCAGTTTTACGCTTTTTTCGTTTAAAAAATTACGCTCATCCACAACGCGCCTGAAAAAGCGTTTGCGAAGCTTCTTTAGTATTGTTTCACTTTAACATTTGTATTAGGCCTACTGTGTCCTGAAAATAAATACTCTTTAAAAAATTATTTGTCTATAATGCATTCTATTTGCACAGTGCGACATAAGAAGAGAATTTTCTATATTTTTAAAATACTGAAGTGAAATGGTGTAGGCCTAGGACTTTGCTCTAAAAGCTAAAAAATTTTGGAAATATAATTCCATTTAAACAGATAAATAATCCAAAAAATCCAAACTGAATAACACCTCCATTAAAAAATAACCGATACTTCTCTGGGTCTTATTTAAGTTATCATTATTTATCAGCAGTTTTTTTTTTTCGGGAGGGACTTATGTATTGAATGCTGACTGAACGTATGCTCTCAAATCAAATCGAAATTCTACAACGCTTTTATCTAATTGGATGGGAATGATAAGCTGATGAGTTGTTTTTGCTTCTGTGTGCTTCTCTGCACAAGTTACTAGCTACAAGTCAACACACCCTAGGTATCTGCAACAACTTTCTTGTCTTGTGGCATATAAGGCTATGGCGCCTACCTGGAATGTGGGAGACCCGGGTTCGAACCCTGGTCGGGATGGATTTTTAACAGTAAACATACTATCAACAATAACGGGTCGAGAGAGTAGGTACCTATTCAAATCTTATTTTACCTCAATATTGAGGCTTTGAGGGCCGTCCACCTCCTCAACTAGATCCCACATGTAACGGTATTCCGTTTCGGTCGAGAGTGTTCCTCTCTTCATCAGAAGTAACTTCTTCTTATTGTCGAGTCGCTTCTTGTGCCCCCCGCCTCTGACGTGTTCAACCACGTTGTACGGACAGTTCATCAGTTTCTGGCAGAGGGTGCAGTAGAAGGAGTTGTTGGTCTCGCTGACCACGTGGCCGTATTCCTCGTGCTCTTCAGCGCGGTACACCAGCTTGTGCATCAGCTTGATCTTGGCATCGTAGCTGTACATAGAGGTACTCATCAAGTTCGTCAGTTCGTCGGACATGTTGGGCTGATACCATTCAACTAAAACAAAACAGACTAGGAAACGCAGGTCTACCAGTATCACTGACCACTACCCCTTCTTCCTCACGAATAATATAATATTTCCTCATCATCCCTGTAATCCCATCAAGATAAAACGCCCATAGTTTGTTGGTCTAAATTAATTTTTTTCCCGCGATGCCTAATACTGGATGTACCGGTAGCCCCAATAAACATTCGTATAATTAGAGTCTACTACTCAGTCAAGGGTGGATTTTATATTGTTTATTTATATGTTCAACATTTTTTCAAGTTGCGTAGGCTACATATAACCAGAACAATGTTAATTGATCACAAATTTAGTACCTACGGTTACAGAATTAACCAAAAGAGGGTGCAAAGCTACTTTTAAATTAACACATCGTCAAAGAAGAACGCAAAAAGCCAGCGGTTCAGCCGAGGTCTTAAGCAGAATCGGGCGTGGTCAGGAGTATAGAGTGGGTGACCGATAGGCACTGAAACTCACGTATACCGCTGGTTAGAGCAGATGGAGGGTTTGAGAGCTAGTGTAACGGCTTCGTTCTCCTCGACGACTACTCGGCAGTCCGGGTTAGTGGAGGAACCTATATGTGAGTTTCCCCTCCTCCCTTCTGTTCATACTTCATCCTCATCTATCACCACTCATCGTCTCGATTAGCCAAAGGTGATTAATATGAGGAACGTTAAGCATCAATATACCATCAATCAATTCACATCAACAATCTCATCAATCAATTAATCTCAATCATCAAGACGCAACTCAAAAGTTATTAAACCACTGTTCAAAAACAGGTGAAAAAGAAGACATTGCAATATGACCTTTAGCATTGTCTCCTACTATTTCAAAGTTCTAGAAAAAGTGTTCCTCATAGATTTGACCCTCACCTAAAAAAATTAATAAATACTGTTGAAGAGCACATGGCTTGTAAAGGGAAACCGATCCACCATGACTGAAAATTCAGTTCATTCATGGTGTGCTCATTGGTCTTGTGGTTGACGTATCTGCTTCCAATGCCAGAAGGTCCTGGTTCGATTCCCGCGAAGTCAGAAGTTTTTTTAACACTGAAAATCAGTTATATAACTGAGTGGGTAGACTCTAAATAAAATTTATTTATTTATTTAAGTAAATAATGCCTTGGTAGACAAGAAATTTGTATGCTCTGTAATGTGTGATTTAACCAAGGCATTTGACACTTTAAGTCACAAGGTTTTACTACATAAATTGAAATATTATGGGATACGAGGCTCCGCAGGGCTATGGGTAAAATCGTACATAACCAACCGCAAGCAAAGAATAGACATTAGTACAGATGGTAAAGTTGTTTCATCCAGTTGGGAATATGTTACGAATAGAGTTCCGCAAGGGTCGAATGTAGGACCTGTATTTTTTTAGCTTTTATATAAATGATTTGGCTGCATATCTCCCAAAAAACTGTAAAGTAGTACTTTTTGCGGATGATAGGCCTACTAGTATTATTATTATTGGGCATAGTTTTGTGGATTTGTTAAATAAACTAAAGATTGTCTGTGAATTATTAGACATTTGGTTTTGAATTAATAAAATGAAATTGAATTCAACAAAAACCCCGATAGTACAATTCCAACTTAAGGGACACATTCTCAATAAAGTCAACATTATCCATGACAATGTAGCTATTAATGTTATAGACTAGGAAAACGCTTAAGTCCCGCCGCGTTGTTGGATGAGCGTAATTGGTGCATTGAGCTGCCATGTGTTAAGCGGATTTTCTGTTGTTCTGTGAAAAAATTATTACTAAATTGAAGATTTTTTTAAAATTAAATTAAATTTAAAAAAAAATAACTTTAATTTTTAATTTTTTTAATTAATCGCAATTTTAAAAAGGAAAAAATCGTAATATTGAAATTTTCATAAGAATAATATTCGATTGCGCACAAATTTTACACGAATATATTAATTTATAAATTAAGGTCTGTGAAAAATCATTACAATAGGATAAAACATGTAGGTGTTATAAGCCAAAGAAATTTTAAAAATCGAAAAAGTCGTAAAATTGCGATTTCGAAAAAAAGTTTTTTGATACGCCAATTTCACATGATACATCAATTCATGAAATTAGGGTTCTGTGAAAAAATCATTACAATCGGACAAAGCATGTAGGTGTTGTAAGTTGAAGAAATTTTTAAAAAAATTGAAAAAAATCGTAAAATTGCGATTTTCATGATAAATAATTTTTCGATTGTGCTCAAAAACGTGGCAGTTCTAAGTTCAGAGGTTTCGAAGTCCTCCATAAAATTTCATCGCAATCAGAGTTTCGGTTTAGCCGGAATCGTGTTAACAAACAGACAAATATACATTAAAAAAAGAAGAAAAAACATTCCGGATTTTTTTCTCCAGTGTAGTGAAATGGAATCTTCGCTTCGCTCGCTACGCTCATCCAATCAAGCTAAGTTCCTAGGGATGATTATAGACTTTAGACTAAAATGGGGGTAGGCCCCTACCACATATAGATAATTTGTGTAAAAAAAATGAGTTCGGCATGCTATGATGACAACTTTATCATCTCAATGTGATTTACACACATTACGCACTGTTTATTTAAAAAATAAATAATAATAATAAATTGTATTTAGAGTCTACCCATCTCAGTTATATAACTGATTTTCAGTGGGGGACTTTAAATCAAAGCGACCAAGCCAACACTGTAGGCCCCGACGCAATCGACGAGTGAGCGATAACCAAGCAAAGATAGATATTTTTAATAGGAAATATAGCAATCAGTGGTATGGACATTGCGAACACCCGCGGATCAACGCCAGAATCAACAAGGCCGATTCAGAACAACTCTGAATTTATTATGTGCTTGAGTGCTTCGTTGCTAGGACGGCTCCAAAGTCACCGTTTACAAACTCCTAGGACAAGAACTGATGGACTTAAGTCCAAATCAGAAGTTAAAAAACTTCTGACTTTAGAGGGAATTGAACCCTGGACCTTCTGCATTGGAAGCAGATTCGCTAACCACAAGACCAACGAGCCACACAACCCACCCGCAACATTAACTTCGCAAATGTCCAGTCAATTATTGCTTATGGAATATTATTTTGGGGCAATACTGTTAATGTTAAAAAAGTTCTTGTACTTTAAAAGAGAACCTTAAAATATATGTTGCATATGGGATCAAGAGCATCTTGTAGACAAACTTTTAAAGATCTGAATAATATTAACTGTGGCAGGCCTGCATGTTTTAGAAGTTCTTTTATCTGTTAGAGACTTTCCACACTATTTTATAACAAACAATGTAGTACATGCTTTAACACTAGAAGTGCACATAACCTGCACGTCACAGGACACAGGTTAAAATTATTAAATAATGACCCAGTTAACATGGGTATAAAACTATATATAATAATTTAATAAATTACCAATGGACTTGAAAAATATTACATGTAGAACGCAGTTCAAAGCAAAAGTTAAAACATACTTATTACAACCTAGTTTTTATTCCACCAATGAATATATATTATTGTAAATTTTAATACCTGTGTGAAAACTAAAGTTGTTATTTTAGAAGTTTTTAAGTGTTTTAAATTTTTGTATTGACAATTTAATAGTTCTCGCAAGGTTGTAATGCGCAGCTTGTGTAGTATCTTGTATATAAATGTAAATATTTCAATTGTGTAAATATTGTAAAATAATCGACAATGTTCTCATTCTCGCATGTCTAAGTGACATGCTTATGGGATGTACAAAAAGAATGCAATAAAATGAAATGAAATGAAAAAAAATGCAAAATAAAATAACTCGCTGTGCGTTGATCTTTGGTGGCTGCGCTGGGTTAGCTTAGGCCAAGGTCCACTGGATTTCCGCTAGGCTTCGCTGCCGCGCACAGGCCGATGGCTTCGTAAGACCTCCGCTAGGAGTAGATACAGGAGACCTTGAGCTTAGGCCTACAACAAAAATATGAATTCGTTGCTTCTTCTCGTATAGGTAGGCCTACCCCATGTACCATGGGCCTATCATATTTAGTAATGGTGGAGCTACCGGCTCATGAATTTCCAAACTCTCTGTGGGGGTCCAGCAATTCCTCTTTTACCACCGAGGTTATTAACAACATTATGTATACGGTATCTTCGTTGTTCAAGGCAATGCCAACAAACAAACTGAACGCATGTTAATCGGACGTGACGTCGTGTTCGCTTTTTATTTTGAGAAATTAAACACTCACAGACGGTCCTCAGCCCTTCACAATTTTCCGGACATCTACCTAATAATGTTTTAATTTTTGCAGCGGGCATTCTTTCGGAAAACGTGCCAATGGGAAAGTTGATATACTCATTGGCCTAACCCAGAACTAAACCTGCTTCCTGCTTGATTTATCGGTGATTCCTAAGATGACGATCGGTCAATTATTCGCTCGTCGATGTCGGCGCCAATCAGGTCTGCTGCTTGGTCTGCTTTAATTAAAGTTCCCTAACTGAAAATCAGTAACAATTGTGACCATACCACCATCCATGTGACTGAGTGGGTACTGGGTAGGCCTACTCTCAAATTCCAATGTATATGCCGTTCAACGCTATAACAATAATTGTACATATTATGAGCATGAGCAATGAGTTTGATGTTTGCTTTTACAATTCATGCTGTAAGTTTAGTTGTTTTTGCAAGGACACACACATAACTCTACCAGGGCCATCGTCTCGGTCAAACCACTATTATAACTCCATGGTCAAACGAATGTCACTTTTTAGTTTTTCTATTGTGTTTTATATTTTAAAGTAAATACATTTTAGGAAATTTTAACTTACCGCCGCATAAGCATGCACAAGTGCATAAGATGAATTTAATTTAATTTGTTTTGTTTTGTAAGGTTAAAACATCAAAACTGTTATGGAAAGAACGAGACATGCTCGAGGAAACAGATTTCCGTGGTCTGTGATGACAGCCATAGAGAAATGACGGTGATGACGGCACCAAAATAAATCGGAACAAACTCTGCACATCTCTAGTTTGATAACGTGTAGAAGTATGAAATTGGCGCCATGTCTACACGTACAAAGACAAGTTCGTTCTTACGTAGGCGAAGAGGGCTGTGGGACGTTGCTATGGAGATCGTGGTGGTCGTGGACCACGCGTCGTGAATGAGGTTATGAGTCCGAGTTTAAAAACTCATTTTTAGGCCGTTGGATGCCGAAATTGCAGTAAAATCCACAACAAATGGCTTCTACAGCTACTGATCACTCTAAAATTCAACATGTGTTACTCACTGGGCCACCAGGTAGGCATGATGCTACTATATAGGCTAGGGCCTCGGCCTATGTTTGTTTGACTGGTGTCACCATTGCTGAGGTCAAATGTAGGAATAGGCCTAGAGGCCTGGGTCCTACCTACCTTTGTGTATTTAATATCTACCTAGGCCTAGGCCATTAACTAATAGGCTTGGGCCTCACACTAATGTTGTGTTCCGCAAATGCGACCAGAACAACCAGTCTGCGACCAATGAAATTTAAGCAAACATATGGGTTCAACTCTGTCACGGGACCGACTCGGTTGTTGTTGGTCGAGGTCGAAAGGTATGATTTACATGGCAGTGGACGGTCAAATGTGAACAAATGATTCGCAGTCAGTTAGTTAGTTAGTTAGTTAGTTAGTTTATTGTTTCTGCAATTGAGTTTCCACTCGGTGGCAGAATTTCTCTCCCTATTATCCCTCCCTTAAAAATTAATTTAATCTAATAATCTTTCTTCCTGACCACATCCCCTTGTAACCCGTTCCAATCTACTATTGTTCTACCCAAAAAAGGGAAATTTTTTCCCACATCAGTTTTAAACCCAACCCTTTCACATTTCCCGCTATGTCATTCTTACCCAATATAACCCTTGTCTCACACCTTTAAAATTTCATTCCAACCCTTTAAATCCCCCACTAATTCTATAGAATTTTGCCAATCTGTCTTCTTTCCCCCTACATTCCCGAGTCTGCCATTTCAAATTTTTTTACCAATTCTCCAGAACTTTCATAGGCCTATTCCCTTATCATTAGCCCTCTTACATCTTTGAATTCTCTCCATCTCAATCCTTTCCCATAACCCACCTGGCCGCCTTCTTCTGCACCTTCTCAAATTTTATCTTTCTCTCCACTCTGTATGATCCCAAATTGATCCTGCGTACTCCATCACAGGTCTCACTAATGTTTTATACAAATGGTTTTCTCACCCCGTTTGCAACTCCCACTGTCACCCTTCTTACAAAACTAAGTACTCTATGCCCCTTTTTAACTACCTCATTAACATGGCAATCCCAAATTTAACCTCTTTTCCAAATGTACACCAAGGAAAATTTTTTAACTAACTTCTCTTTGTAAATGCTCCCTTGTATGATATAACCCAGTTCACTTTTTTCTCTTTTCTTTCCAAACGTAACAACCTTGCACTTTTTAGTGTTAAAAACCCATTTTATTTTCATCTACCCATATCCCCAATATATCCAAGTCTTTCTGTAATCCTTGCCGATCTTCCTCACATAAAATCTCTCTGTAGATTATGCAATCATCTGCAAATAATCTTAACTTTGATTCCACCCCACTAACAATATCATTGATATAAATTAAGAACAACAATGGTCCTAGTATACTACCTTGCGGTACTCCAGATTTCACCTTTATTTCCCTTGACAGATCTTTATACCAACTCTTACCCTCTGCCTTTTCAAATCTATGAAAATGCATCTACTTCACCCCCTCTATCAATAATTCCACTCAATTCATTTGTTAAACCTAACAATTGAGTTTCACAGGAGTACCCTTTTCTAAACCCATGTTGTCTTTCATTTAGCCATCCCTTTTCATCAAGTATTTCACAAATATGTTTTTTCAATCATTTTCTCCATTATTTTGCTCCCAATTGAGGTTAATGATATAGGCCTATAGTTTCCTATATTCCCCTTTCCCCTCCTTTAAAATCGGTACTACTGATGCGCTTCTCCATCCATTAGGCATTTTCCCAACACTTAATGATCTTGAACAATATCCTTGATTATGGAACCACAGATGACCCAGCCATCTTAATAAATTTACTCACCAACCCATCATTCCCTGGTGCTTTGCCATTATTAAAGTTCCTTTTATTACTTCCTTAACATCCTTATCAGATATGCCCATTGCATTACAACCCCTGTCATCTCCCACAACATCAAGTACATGATCTACATCATCACCATCCTGAAATACTCTTGAGTAGAATTCAAATATTCAAAATGACATAGATTGTGTGTATTATTTCCAATCGGGAGGAAATTGGATTTAAATTTGTATAATTTCATGAGAAAAGGGAACGCACAGGACTTTTAGGGGTAGGGCCCTTACTAGAGGTAGGTATAGGTATTTACAAATTAAATTATTTAATAAACTCCCGAAAGAAATTAAAATAATTACATCCATAAATAGTTTCAAAAATAAAGTAGAGAATCTCCTAGGGCCTACTAGACAAAGCATACTATTCTCTAGGCGCATATTTTGGAAGATAATTAATCTAAACCCCTTGTGAACACAACATCAAATCACAATGAATGTGATTATGAAATAGCCTAGTGTAAGACTAACGTTATTCATTATTCTATAGGCAGTGGTGCGCTGACCATATAAGACCAGGAGCAATTGCTCCTGGTCCTAAAGGGGGTGGGTCACCCCATTTTATGTTGTATTTATTATTTTATTTCATACTTCATTTACCTCATCATATTTAGGACATTGTAAACAATTAAAAAAACTATATCTACATAGTTTTTTTCCAAAGGGGTTTTTTCCAAAACTTGTGAATGAGTTATAGTTCTAGAAATCTAAAATCGCGATTTTCATGTGAAACAATTTTAAGATTGTGCTCAAAACGTGGCAGTTCTAATTTTCAGAATTTCAAAGGCCTCCAGAAAATTTCATTGCAATTGGAGTATCGGTTTAGCCGGAATCGTGCTGACAAACACACAAAAATACAGAAAAAAAAAAAAAAAACACATTCCGGATTTTTTTCTCCACTCCAGTGAAGTAAAAATGGAATCTTCGCTACGCTCTTCCAATCAATGAAACCCCCTTTTTTTAGGTAAATAAACCTATATTTAAAAAATATATTATTGAGAACAAAAGTTTTACTAGTTCACTTCGAAGTTCCTTCAGTGGGGGGATCCCTTTTGATGTTGTGTCACCTCACATTTGTCGACGTGTCGTAACAAAAGCAACAAGTCGTTCGCCTGTTTAAATGTGTTCTTTATTTTGTTTCATATTTTATCGATGTTCTAAAATATTAAAAAATTGGGTGTTTGATCTTGTAGTTAGAATTCCATTTGACTTGATATTGCACATGATTTATTCAATTAAAAATATTTCATTCCTCTATGTTGGAGAGTAACATTACTGAATTGTTTATCTTCTACCATATCAAGTACCAACAAAACCACAGGTCTGATAAAGTTTATTATTCATTATATAACAGCTGTTAAAAAAAATCACATAAACACGACCATGGTTCAGCCAACGGGTTCGTTTGGGTCTTTAAATCTTTAAATGATGTTTTCTGTATTTTGTGTCATCATATAACGATGTATCTTAAATGTAAAAGGTTGGATATGATTTGATTTTGCACAAGGAATTAAAATTTTACTTGATATTTTACTACGTTTCTTCAAATTAAAAAATTTCATTTCTCTTTGTTGGAGGGTATGTTACTGAATTGTTATCTTCTAGAATCTAGACTTCTCCTTCCATATTAATATCCCGGAATTCAGGCACCTGTCCCCGCTGTCCCTAGAAAAAAACACCCGGTACGGGTAATTGTCCCAGTTTTTCTTTTAGGACGTTTTCATAATATAATCTGTTTTAAACAAATCAAATGAAATCAAACCTATCTATCGATCAAATTTCTAAGTGCAAAAAGGGACCAGACCAGCCGGACTGCGATTCTATAACTCTGACGGAGTTGACCCGGCGTTTCCAACGTAATCGTCTCTGTTGTAGTGATCGCCCAGTTGAGGGCGATATCATTGCGATATAATCCGTGACAACCGATCCGACTCGGTTATATTTGTATAAAATGGTGGGTGATAAGGCTTGGCCTACACGTGAGCACAACCAGGTTATGTAACTTTCTCAAACGAATAACAATAGTATGCTCAAAGAAAACCTACCTCTAGTAAGGGCCTACCCCTGAGAGTCCCGTGCGTTCTCTTTTTTCATAAAATTATACCATTTAAATCCAATTTCTCCCCGATTGGAAATAATACACACATCTATGTCATTTCGAATATTTGACAACTGACTGCGAATCATTTGTTCACATTTGACCGTCCACGGCCATGTAAATCATACCTTTCGACCTCGACTAACAACAACCGGAACGATTACTGTTACTACAGAGTCGGTCCCGTGACAGAGTTGAACCCGTGAAGTTACTGAATAGGGGCCCAGGGGCGTGAAAATTAAGAACAATGAAAACGTCTTGGAGGACTGATGAATTTTGTTTTTTTCTTGCATGTAATGGGTTTGTATTCTGTTACCAAAAAGGTATTTTCTAGTGCTTAAAACTCGTTAAAACGCACCAAACACACCCTAAGAATTGAAAATTTTTCCGGGGCTATGCGCCCCAGACCCCCCATTCATGTGTTTATTTGTGAGGGTGGGTGGGTCCTGTAAGAGGGGGCTTGCTCCTGTTCGATTCAAGGGTTCAGCGCGCCACTGTCTATAGGTGCGTTACTACTTGGATGATAATATAGTAGCGAAATATTTGTGAGCACATCAAATCAAAATCCTTATATGAAGGTCATTACGTATATCAATTAAATGTGTAGGCCTAGGCCTAATATTAACATTATTCATTATTCATCATTCATCAATCATCAATTCATCATGTATTCTGTGTATTTTACATATCATTCATATTGTACTATACCTACCTGTATTATATTACCCAATACTATAATTATTGTGTAATAACACATCATTATTATTGCACACATATTCTACTACTTTGTACTATAATTATTTAATAATTAATCTATATTCTATCTTAGTCTACGGTACCTGACTGTTACAGATTAAAATTGAGTCTAATTAAATATATGTATTATGTATTTATCTATGGCAAAACGCAAATATCTATCTATCTATCTATCTATCTAATCAATAAAACTATATCTATCTATCTATCTATCTATCTATTCGTTTGAAAAAGTTAATAATCTGGTTGTGTTTACGTGTAGGCCAAGGCTTATCATCCACCATTTTATACAAATATAACCGAGTCGGACTCGGTTGTCACGGATTATATCGCAACGATATCGACCTCAACTGGGTCGATCACTTACAACCGAGTCGATTACGGTAGAAAACGCCCGGGTCCAACTCCGTCAGAGTTATAGAATCGCAGTCCAGATAAGGAACGTATGCGATGCGTTGCTGTTTTGATTGTTGTGGTCGAGACCAAGAAGCCCAGAGTTTTATACCGGTCGTGGACCGGTCTTTGAGGAAAGCGCGGTTATTTCAAATTCTATCACTGAAAATCATGGAATAATGTCCACTACCGGTACCGACAATGTTCCTGTAACTACATATTATGGGTAGGCAATAAATCATTTTTTCATTTATAGTAGGCCTAGGCTTAAATGATAAGATTTCTGTAATATTTTAACAAGATATCATAATTTTTCATTAAAACACGGCCTTGCAGAAGCACGCACCATTCCGTACAAAAGGCAGTCCCCAACAATCAGAAGTCGAGTGAAAAAATGAAAATAACAATCCCCAGTCGAGCCCAGAATGGTCGACCGGTCGCCTTTACGGAACACAACCTAAGCATCTGCATAAGCTAGGCTAGGCCTACACAAAGCTAGGGACCTACGTAGAGCCTAGCTACCCATCCAACTTGTTTTCGTAATTATTTCAACCCCTTCATTAAAAAACCCTTGTTTAGCCATGAAATAGATTTAAAATCAAATTATGGGGTAAAAACCAAAAGTTCTAAATTTTCTTCCCCTTTTCGGAAATTTTATCGGATCTTATCCCACAAGGAGTGCGTTCCGTTAACTACTGGCTCTACTGGGAGCACAGTAAACAACAGTGCCAGCCTGCGCGGTCCAGTAAGGTATTATATAGTACGTTCTTATCCGATTTAGACATTTGCTACCCCTCACCCCTGGCCACTTTTCCCCAGGAGCCAGGAGGGGGGGGGGGGGGCAAGGGGGCACTTGCCCCCCCCCCTGGATTTTAGGGAAAATTTAAAATTTTTTGCAAAAGGAAAAATAATTTCAAATAGTCACAACTATACTCATTTACCCAGAAACGTATGTTATGAAACCACTCAACTGAACTTTAACCTTGATTATTACTTTTATCTAGGGGAGATTGGGGTAATAAGGAATTGGGGTAATTGGGAACAAGCCCTATTATTAAGAAATTTGAAGATGTAAATTTTTATGAAAAATTGTTTGGTAAGGAACATACCTTCTTCTTTGATAATGTAATAAATTCTACTGAAAACAATAACTTTTGATTGGTGTTTTTAGGACTCTTGTAAGGTACTGCAAAAAAAAGTGTAAAATGTTTCTCAACAATGTTTTAAAAATCAAATTTTCCTTTCTTATAAGAATTAATTGTAGTAAAGACTGTATGCTTATTTTACTGCTTACATATGAGAGTGCCTTATTTTGATTTTTGTAATTTTTTATCTCTTTCCTCTCCTAAAAGTAGGGGGTAATTCCTATTTGCCCCAAAAACTTAATTTTTGGGGTAAAAGGGAACACCCATGAGGGGTAAATAGGAATACTAGGGGAAAATAGGAATGAGTCATATAGTGTAATGCTATATCATAGGGGTAAATCGGAACAAACATGTCTCGTCATGCAGGTAGGGTAATAAGAATCCACAATCATCAACCACTCGAAATTGAAGTAAAATTCCTAGAGCATAGAGGTAATATCTTTGCTTGGCCCTTGAGGGATGACTTTGACATCATTCAAGAGGCAAATCTTTTCCTAGGCCCAATTAAGCTCATTGGGATCACTAAATTTAATTTAGAACCAGATCCAAAAATAATTCAATCATTTTGGGAAAAGTTTAAAACACAACAAGTAGGCCCTGATGAAAATCTGGGTTAATAAATTAAATGTGAGGGAAGTGTTCCTTATTGCCCCCACTTAAAAAGTGTATATTTTTCCTATTAAACAGTAATTCATGCATAACAATTTCTATATTTGTAATTTTTCATGATACAAATACTTTTTTTAAATATTAACATCATGCTATGAGAAGCTTTGTGTAGTTTTAGGACAAAAATTACAGTTTAAAAAAATACTGTAATGTCATGTTTCAAGCTATTAAAAAAATACTACAATTTGCATCTGTTCTAACTTTGTCAATAAGCAAGATATCAAGATGAATTCTTTTGCTACTTAATTATACTACAAATACCTATGTTCCTATTTGCCCCATGTATTTTTAATGCACCTACCTTGCTTCTTATAATGCTTGTTCCTTATTGCCCCAAAATGTTGGGGTAATAAGGAACAATATGCGCGTGTAGAAAAAAAATCATTGCATCTAAAATAACACATGAATGCACAATATTTACTTTTATTAAGAAAGCCAATGTTTCAATGTATCTGATACCACTAAAACATTTATAATATGTTTTTCTAGTTATATGTAAATTGAGATCATAGGTCAACTTACACAAATTTGTTCCTAATTACCCCAATCTCCCCTATGACTTTCATTTTAATTTATTCATAACTTATTTTAACAACCCAAAATCTGATATAGGCCTAAAGAGGTGAAATTAAAAAAAAGCCCAGATATTTTGTATTTTTTTATTTGTTTTGAAATATTTTATTTGTTTGTTCGGAAGTGTCAGAATAAACACGAGGATACATATTTGAATTGTAATTTGTCATCATAACCTATTTAAAAAACACAAATTCGGTTGTAACTATCGAAAATGAAAAAAAACGCCTTGCTCACAGTCACAGACCACCCTTAGGCTACACCAGGATAGGCCTAAATGTATTTGAATTTAAAAAAAAAATATTGAAAACATATTTTGTTAAACGCCCTGTGGGACTCCTTATGAGCGCAGCAATTTTCCCATGGAGGGGCCACAGGACAGTGGTAATCTTGGTGAGGGCGATTCGCGCAGCTGCATGTATATCCGTGGGAAAGGGACCAGGCTTGGGGGGCAAAGCCCTCCATAAATACAGCGCTGCAGGCGTATTTTTAGGAAAATCAGGTTTTTAGAGTAAATGTGATGCGTTTTAGAAAAAAGTGGTGTGCTGAATGCAATACCGAAACAATGTAGTTTGTGTGCGTCAATTTGTTTGGTCGTCATGTCGAGCTTACAATTCACATCATACATGGAAACATATTAACGTTTGACATTTAGAGGTTTACATGATGATGAAATCAACTAGGTCTATTATTATGGATTAATATGAAATATTAGGCCTATATTTTTAAAGAGTCAAATGGCGGCTGGAGCATAGCCCCAGCCGCCGGAGTCGAAACTTTTTTGGGGTTAACTTTTTGGGGAAGGGCTTAAAACGTAGGGTATTTGAGAGTAAGAATGCATATTTATTACTAAAGGTTTTTGAAAACTAAGTAGGCCTACTAGATATAGGTACCGTACTTCTTAATTTTTTAATTTTAATCAATTCTTTTTAGTGAATTTTTAAGAATGCTAAGCTTAATATAATATGCAAAATTTGATTCCCCTTCCAAATCAATGTTTCACATGCTATCTACTATTGACAAAGCAACACCCCCTACACCCCCTGACGCCCGTCTGGCAGACGTGGTATCGAGAGTGTACCTCAGACTCATATACTTTTTCTTTCAAAACCAAAACCAAAACCATTTAAATTCAAAACCATTAGGCCCTAATAAATATCTAACACATGGTCTCCACATAGCCATGACTTGCATTGTTGTTTGTTTTTCACGCCTTTGATATGAAACAATCAGCAAAAAGATGTGATATCCCCCCAAATACAAAAATTTGTAAAAAAAAAAAAAAAAAAAAAAAAAAGGGCAGCCAAGCTCTCCTTCAAAAGTCTTTGGCTGTGAATGTTGTGAGATATAGAATTTGAGCCAATCTTTTCATTCTTCCTCCTTAGTTTCGCATTGAAAAGAAGTAAGATCATTTCGCCTGTTGACGAGCGCCAAGCCAACCATTTTCGTGGTAAAAAATTTCAAAATTTTAAACTAAAATCATAAAAAAATTACTTGGCCATTGACTTTTTAAAGTCTCATAATGAACCAAATTCAATGGCCAAGTAATTTTTTTATGATTATGAGTTTGAAAATTTGAATTTCATTGGATTAAATTATATTTAAAATTTGTATTTCTAAATTATTGTCTGATAAATAATAATGTCTGCCTTTCCCCAACCACAAACACCAATGTCTGACAGGTATAAATAATATTTTATATTTACATTCGATATTATTTTATTACTAGGGAAACGCCAAAGTCGTTGTTAGACGAGTGAGAGAGCCACGTGTTGAGTAACCGTGAACATTGATTGGATTTAAGTTAGATAGGCCCTAATTATAAGTTTTTAAGTTTAAGGGCACGTCAACTGTCCGGCCATAATGCGCCACTTTAACCAATGATAGGCTAGGGAGGTCAAAGGTAGGGGGAAGAAAAGTAATGTTAGCGGGTACACAACACATGGCTCACTCACTCGTCTAACAACGACTTTGGCGTTTCCCTAGTTATAATCTTTATACAAACATTTGTGGTCACAGACCCTTGTTGAACAGATAGGCTACACCCCAGGCTAAATGGAACGGCCGGTGTATGACCCTTAGTACTTCCTCCAGCGTCAATGTATGAAAAATTAAAGACGATTCCGTCTGGGCTCGGGGTAGAATTGGCCCAGAGCATGGCTCTGCTAATCGTAAAAGGCGATTCAAGAGAAAAGGTCCACCTCGCAAACATCAGCTATAGATCTACCAACACCACAAAAGCCCTGGCCAAAACGGACGAGTCGAAGTTGTCTTGAATGCAGGCGAAGAGCGCATACGCGCGTACCGCGAGTGATGGCGGAGGTGCTGGAGCGGCGAGGTCATCGCTCCCGCCGTATGCCGTAAGGAGAAGTGTTCCTCACGGCTGCCGGCTAGAACTGAGCCGTACGGCGCCCGTATCTACGGAGCTCCCCTAAAACCGAGAATGAACTTGGCCCGGAGGCGCGCGCACGTAATGGCGCGGGCCACAGTGGTCTTGGTACATCTATACTCCCTAAAACCAGAGGCGAGCTCTGGCGATCGTCGTCGGGGACACCTCCCCCTTCCCTTGAAGACCTCCCCGACGACGGTGACAATGACACAATGAACGATGACAAAGACAATGACGACCACGACATGAGAAATCCCCCTTCCTCCCCTTACCCATGGCTGGTTCTGACCAGCATGGGCCCCTCCTCCCCATCCCCTAGGCTAGAGTCATGCATTATGACCTAACGGTTGACGCGTCCTTAATCCAAATAAACCCAAAAAAATAAAATATTTGGGTCTAGGCGAACAGAGAAAGTGGTTTATAGTTTTTTGGTTTCAGGGTGCGTCAACCGTTTGTCGTCGTCCTATTATGAAAAAAGGCTGGTCCCATACGTCCCAATTTAGTTAGTTTGGATTAAGGGTGCGTCAACCGCTTGGTCAAAAATCACCACTCTTGCCTAGAGGATATAGGGAGGAAAATCCCATGCTGGTGCTGGTCAGAAATAGCCACGCGGGTAAAGGTGAAAGAAAAGGGAGGGTTCTCGCGTCGTGGTCGTCATCGTCTTTGTCATCGTTCGTTTTGTCCTGGTCGTCGTCGTTGGGAAGGTCGTCAGAGAATATGGGGGGTCCCCGACAACGACTACCAGAGCTCGCATTCTAGTTTCGGAAAGTAATATACTACCCTACTTACCAGCTGATGTTTGCGAGATAAAATATGTCGCACTGTTTCTTGTAGATCATCACCAGCCCAAACGAAGTGTATAATAGTATCCTTGATAGCCAGCAATGGCCTAGCATCATTTACAGAATGACAGAAGGCATGCATAATGAAAACAAAATAATAAACAAATTTACTTGGTTCATCTGATCGCAAACTTTCACAGGCTGTGTTCTATTTTACTAATGGGTATTTAGAACATTTGCAATCTAAGTTCAAATTTTTCACATTTTTATTTCTTGTGAGCTTAAATAGCAATGAATATTGTTCATTTTGTTAGCAGTTCTCAGTTACCTGGTCACGGATATCTGTTTCAAATTTCAGCTCAATCTCTTTGGCCTTTCGGCCGTATGAGCCCGGACAAACAGACATTTAACAGACAATGCTCACGGCCAAGGCCTGATCGAGTGTAGCGTTAGGAAAGACTTACGTTCGCTACGCTCACTCGTCTAATAAAATAAAATGTATATAGAATTAGGGGCAATGTTCCTATCATATGTATTTCTTACTATATATTTACTTATTGTATTGTATTACCTACTGTATTTGTAGTACGGCGGCCATGTGGCAACTATGTCTCCTAACACAGCCCAAACACAAGACGGTCAGTCTTAGCTGGGCTTTTCTTACAAATAACATAACTAAATGTTCTGTGCCATTGATATTAAACCCCTATAGTAGGCTAGATTAGCAGTCTCCTATACCTCCGCACAGGCGCGAGCGTAGCAAATTGAAGACTCAACCGGCCCATTTCAAGATGGCGATTTGGTGTTTTAATTTATGCTTTTTTTATGCAATAAAGTATTTTACTGGATTGTTTGATATGGTTTTAGCTTGTGCAGCATGGTATTAAACAAAAGAAACAATACGAAGTGATTGCATGTGAAGCCTACGAGTTGTGTCCTAACTGCCTCTAATATTACAAACTCATTATCAATTTAAATCAAATTAACTACCTATGCAATTGATCGAGATGGGAACAATCAATTAAGACAAACACAAAATCAAGCAAACAAAATAAACACAATAAACAAAATACCAAACCTGTGAAGATGTAGATCTGCCCTGCCAAGGTCTCAGCTCAGTCGGTCTCGCACGGAATAGCAATTAAATCATACAGCTTTAATGAACTAATGAATCAGGAAGAGGGGTTCTCTATCTACCAAATGACAAGTATAGATTCCATGAAATTAAGAAATATAATTGATATTTAGGTTATTCAAAACAAACAATTACAGGAAATACGACAGCCTGCCTGCCTAGATCAGATCTGACTCAGGTTAGATACCCTGTGGTGAGTTCCCTTAAAAACTAAAATATTAAATTATTAGTTGGCCAAAACATTTAGGCAAGATAGTTATTTTAGATACTCATCGGTTATTGTGTACTCCAGTTCGCTGATTTGAAACGGTTCGGTTGCGATGCGATGGGGAGGGTTTGATGTGTCGTACGGAGGGTAAGTGTGACGATGCTGATGGTACATGTCGATGTCCTAGACTTCTGTGGCGTTGGAATAGACGGCGCAGGTCTCGCTTCCTGTCGTTGAATTGGTCAGCTACTTGCCGACGTGAAGGTCCTTGGAACGCATCTGGTCAGGTTTGTCATGGTCGACAAACGATCTCGCATGGCACGAGATTCAACATCGTGAAAACACTTGGGCTCTAACTTTAAAGAATCCTTGTGGAAAGCCGTTCCATAGCCAAGGTCGAGAATCGAATTAATTGAATCCACGGACTAAGTCAACGCTTCATCTTATAAATTGCGATCTATCGATCACATGCAAAATGCAGAAGGTTCAACAACACTTTCGCGACACCTCTTCCCGGTACGGGCTCTCGCGACCGTGGAGTATCTGCGACTGTCCTGACAAAAACTCCCTCCTCTCACAAATTCGCACTATGACCTCACCATTTCCCAAGAGCCTCTCTGTTCGTAACTTTCATGTAGGGTGCACCTTACTTAAAACAAATACCCACACTATATTGGTTGACATGTTATCACTCAAATTTTGATGATATTTTAATAGAACATTGTGAATTCTGAACGTCCTATACAGGACTTTGTTAGCGTGTGCGTCTGACGAAGCGTCGTAAAACTTATAGTTTATGGTTCCTGTACGTGACAAAATAGTGTTTTAGAGCCGCCACACTGGCGCTGACCGGTCAAGCCTAATTAAATCTCAATTGTTTTTCGTCCATATTTGGTCCGGTGAGAAAGACATTTTACAAGAGCTCTCAAGGAAGTATGAGTAAACATTTAATGACTTATCAATAGTTAATCTCTTAATTACACTATATTAGTAGAGGTGTGATGCTTGTGTCACATTTACCCCTCCCTGTTCTTCAAAGCAATTGTTATGCAATTGTTTTAAGAACAGTGCTTTATGGTTACATATGTTAAAACACAAAAAGGGCAAAAAAAATTCAATGGAAAATATTTTATAAGCATAGTAAGTAAAATTATATAATATATAGATCAGAACTGTTTATTCTGAAATTACTAACACCTAAAATCATTGCTGCCTTGTTTGTCTATCACTACTCCCAAGTGACAACTCATCTACAGCAGCCAACAATCTAACTAACAACTAAAAACTAAAATGAAAGCATAGCATACACTGTATTCTCAGTGTGAACAAGCAAAATTAAAGTTAATATTGACAAAATAAAGAACCGTAATATTACGTTCTTCTTGACCGAACCCAGTTAACTTCCTGGTTTGACAACCCTTGTCATCCGAGCGAGCCGACTGTACCCAAGACTAACCCGTTCCACTCTTATTTTCAAGTGTACACCCACGCTGATCCTCAGCTGGCCATACAACGACCTTGACACATAAACAGACTCAAAGACCCACAAGAAAAGGACAACGAACACTCGTTCCTAGTCGAAACGACCGATAATTTTTAACGACTCGAGACCTAGCTCGGCTCGTAGCCTCGTCAAACACCAAACTGCAACATTTCAAAGTAAATAACACAAAGCTTCTGACCTAAGGCAATTATTTTCCAAGTAGAGCGCTGATTCACGACTCTAAACTATCATATTTCATTTATTGAACACTGTCAAGCTTAAATTCTCTTTGTATCCGATTTCCGAATTTAAATACCTCTCAGTCCCTTGTAACAACAAATCTCATACTCTTATTTCCCCTGCTGATAAGACAAAAGTACTTGTTGGCGACTTCAAATTAAACTTATTTCACAAGACATGCAACTGTTCCCATCAACTTCTCAATACCACACTCTAGGCTAGTTACTATAGGAGAATACCCAGGTCACCAAAAACCACTAAAAACTCGAACTTCAACTCAGTTCCACTAAACTCGGTCCGTTCGACCCCAAAATCCACGAAGCCCAAAATCCAAAACTCAAAATACTGCTGTATGCTCCAACTTCACTAATGCACTAGACGTGGAAAACTTCTCAACAAATATACATTCTTGGATCATTTTATTAAGCGCCCAACAATCACTCTAACAATCCCTATCAATCAGCGTCCCAAAAATATTACTGAGGTAATTCGAAAAATATTTCGTCATCAAAACACATTCTTCCTTCAGACAGCAGCCAACATTTTTACACTCGAGTTCAAATTCACTACTTTAACCACAACTTTAACCGAAAATAAAATTGCCCTGGCGAAACTGTAACCGTGTTTTTCTGAAACCTGTTTAGCTTCCGATAAACCTCGTTGCTTCCCTGCGTTTGACTATTGCCTTCCTTCGTATCGATCGTTTCGTTTTTCACAAATTCGTAAACACCAAAATCCAAAATTCCAACAATCCAAAACGTAATATTCTTCTTTCTACTATTTTGACTTTCGTAAATAACTTCTTCATCTTGCATACTATCTCGTCTTGATCTTTCTTCTATCTTCACAATACAAAGCCAAAATATTAAAAATCTCAAGTGTTTTCTTCCAGACAAATGAATCAATGAATACAATTTCTTACACATTCTTACCGATATCGAAACAAAACGCTGTTTACTGGAGAGGGGTCCAAAACGCACGAAGTACCCACTCAACCAAAATCCCCGGCGGAACCAAAACCTCGCCCCTATCGCAAACACAACTTCTCTCAACGGCTCACTTGGCCCAAATCGCTTGCATCTCATATCATGCCAAGCCCCTAAAATCCACAAAAACTTCACCCCTCCTAATTCAACAATGCTGATTGGTTGCGATATCAACTCAAATGCTTTAAAATTGTAACACCAAAACGCCAATTTACCTAAAGTGCCACACAATTGATTCCGAAACATTAGCTTCACCCCTCCAATCCCTATACATTCTCACCCAAGATAACACACAAAATGAAAAATTCTAAAAAATTCCAGAAAAATTACTTCAAATAAACAAATCAAAATCTCCTCTACACGTACAATTGAACTTATCAAAAACAGTATTCGTATTCCTTCAATTCCTACTCGGTCAAACTTAAAAATCATTATCTCATAATCATCCACAAGTAATAAAACATTTTAGCAAACAGTAAAAATTAAACTGATACTTTGTGGAACGGGCACCAAAACTCATAGTCCCCCTTGTTCAATTAACAAAGTCGTAAAATAAGGACATTACTTCCCACATGTCAAACGATTTTACAACCCATAAAAACAAGCTATAGATTTATTATTCTATTCTAAATCTTATTCAAAATTCACTTAACACAAATTCATTTAAAACAATACCCTGGCTATTACAGCGTAAACGTCTTGTTTACTCACTAGTCCTCTTTATGTTCAATGTTTATCCAAAATCAATCCGTAATAGACATTCCTTGTTCGTCAACAGTCAACAGTAAGATCACACAACCGCTACAACCTGGCGTGTTCCTCCTCTAAACACCGTCCAGTCCTTGTGTCTGCAAACGAATCCACTTTTTACATTCTTGCCCAAGCAACTATCATTTTGCCGTCCTATTTCACGTCGAACTTTACTATCTCGCATTGTAGGATACGTTTTCCTAAATAAACTTTTTACCCCTGCTTTTGTTTCGATACGCCCTACTCTTGAACCTTATGAACGCCGGTTTTTATTATTTCTAGGAACGCGGATTTAACTAACTTTGGTTCTTTCACTGTCAACGACCCCTCCATCTTACTGACATCCTTCACTTTCGTGTCAATCACCTTTTCACAATTGACTCCGATATCTATCAAACTTTCATTATTCTTATCACCCTTGTCATCAACTTCTTCAACCAACCTTTCATTATCCCCCAAATCCTGTTTTTGTTTATTAACATCCTCCTTTAGAATTAACACCTGATCAACGACTACTTTTGCTTCGCAATCGATTTGGGTGACCCACTTCAACATGAAATCCTCTAGCTTTTTCGTGCGTTTATCTATTCTTTTGCCCAATTCCGCTGTCTGATTGTTTATCTGATTTCCTAACTCTGTTGTCGCCGCTGCCTGACTTGCCATCATTGTTGCCAACATTTGCATAATCCCTTGTTCAGGGTAGACTGGCTCTGAACCCGCTTCACCTGCTACCCCTCCTAGCGCGGTGGCCACAACTACTTCCTTCTCTATGCCTTCCATGTTAGTTGACATTGAAATTCGAACAAAAACAAAATCTAACCCAAAATACAACCTATTTCTAACAAACTCAGACAATTCATAGCCACTCTTATCTCGGTCGACGGTTAATAATCGGCCTCCACGTTGATGCGCCAAATGTGAAGCCTACGAGTTCTTCCTAACTGCCTCTTTAATTACAAACTCATTATCAATTTAAATCAAATTAACTACCTATGCAATTGATCGAGATGGGAACAATCAATTAAGACAACACAAAATCAAGCAAACAAAATAACACAATAAACAAAATACCAAACCTGTGAAGATGTTAGATCTGCCCTGCCACGGTCTCAGCTCAGTCGGTCTCGCACGGAATAGCAATTAAATCATACAGTTTAATTAACTAATGAATCAGGAAGAGGGGTTTCTCTATCTACCAAATGACAAGTATAAGGATTCCATTGAAATTAAGAAATATAATTGATATTTAGGTTATTCAAAAACAAACAATTACAGGAAATACGATAGCCTGCCTGCCTAGATCAGATCTGACTCAGGTTAGATACCCCTGTGGGTGAGTTCCATTAAAAACTAAAATATTAAAATTAGTTAGTTGGCCAAAACATTTAGGCAAGATATTATTTTAGATACTCATCGGTTATTGTGTACTCCAGTTCGCTGATTTGAAACGGTTCGGTTGCGATGCGATGGGGAGGGTTTGATGTGTCGTACGGAGGGTAAGTGTGACGATGCTGATGGTACATGTCGATGTCCTAGACTTCTGTGGCGTTGGAATAGACGGGCGCAGGTCTCGCTTCCTGTCGTTGAATTGGTCAGCTACTTGCCGACGTGAAGGTCCTTGGAACGCATCCTGGTCAGGTTTGTCATGGTCGACAAACGATCTCGCATGGCACGAGATTCAACATCGTGAAAACACTTGGGCTCTAACTTTAAAGAATCCTTGTGGAAAGCCGTTCCATAGCCAAGGTCGAGAATCGAATTAATTGAATCCACGGACTAAGTCAACGCTTCATCTTATAAATTGCGATCTATCGATCACATGCAAAATGCAGAAGGTTCAACAACACTTTCGCGACACCTCTTCCCGGTACGGGCTCTCGCGACCGTGGAGTATCTGCGACTGTCCTGACAAAAACTCCCTCCTCTCACAAATTCGCACTATGACCTCACCATTTCCCAAGAGCCTCTCTGTTCGTAACTTTCATGTAGGGTGCACCTTACTTAAAACAAATACCCACACTATAGTTGGTTGACATGTTATCACTCAAATTTTGATGATATTTTAAATAGAACATTGTGAATTCTGAACGTCCTATACAGGACTTTTGTTAGCGTGTGCGTCTGACAAAGCGTCGTAAAAACTTATAGTTTATGGTTCCTGTACGTGACTAAATAGTGTTTTAGAGCCGCCACACTGGCGCTGACCGGTCAAGCCTAATTAAATCTCAATTGTTTTTCGTCCATATTTGGGTCCGGTGAGAAAGACATTTTACAAGAGCTCTCAAGGAAGTATGAGTAAACATTAATGACTTATCAATAGTTAATCTCTTATTACACTATATTAGTAGAGGTGTGATGCTTGTGTCACAGCATAAGGGAATTTAGTAATCATTTGGTGTTAAAGGCTAGTATGCTTACCTGTCAACCTGGCGGCAATCTTGAGAACTATTTGGCCACAAATCGCTCCATTTGATTAACATGTAAACTGTCATTTAAGATGGCTTCTAATTGTAGGGAAGTGGACCACCGACTGTTGTCTAGCCAATTTATGGGGATTCTATTTTTCTGTGCTGTATACATGTCCTGTAAACTGTAAGAAAAAAAAATAAATATTTGAATTGAATTGAATTGCTATAAGAGAAATGCCCCGTATCAGACTCAACTGTCAAATTGATATAGTAAGAGAATATTGTAGGTTACTTATTTTGACAGTGAAGCCGCAAGGCTCCGTAACTAAACCTACTCTCACTCTTTTTTCTCTCGGGTTTACCAAAATTTTACCTAAAATTTTTAATTTAAAATTTTTGGGGGGCCCAATTAACTTACTTTAATTTTGGGTAGCGTAAAAAAAACAAAAGTAAGGCTGTGTGGGGCAGTAGTGGTGGTTTGGGGGGCAGGCGGCCCCTCCACCGTCACACCCCTTCGAAAGGGGTCACCAATGCTTACCAAAAGGGGTGAGGGGGGGGGGGAAAGGTGCTAAAACCCCCTGTCGCAGCGCAGCGGCGGCCAACACGACATTCCTAGCGGCGCGGTGATCCCAACTTATAATTAATTGCACAATTTAAATTTAAAAAAGTTGCCCCCAAAATAAAGTTACGGTTTTGTAACGGGGGGAATTGGGACTAGGTCGTTAAATGTATGAAAATTTAAAAAAATTTTGTTTTTCTGGACATGTTAATATGTTTTTTCAAAGATTAAATGCTTTGGCTACATACATGATAGTGACACCAAAAAACCTACTGGCCCATTTTTTCCCCCCTATTATTCCAAAAATTTAAAAAAGTTACATCGAAAATACAGTTACGGGTTACAATAGAAAAAAAACATTGGGATGTTTGTACTCAACACTTCCGGTTGTCGCTTGCGTGGGGTGGACCCAAGTAAAACATGACCAAGATGCGACGATGGTAGGGTCTCCCTCAATGGGGGGCCCTTTGCGCGCGGCGATCTCCTGGCATGGGTCGGTGTGGTTCCGGGACATCTCCTTGATTCTGGCGGGGAACACTGCGACCCCGGGGGAGGGGGTTTCCTCTCTGGGCGCTGTTTGAGTTTGCGGGGGGAGTGGCAAATTATTAGGGTCGCAGGCCTGGGATGGCAGACTGGCCATAGGAGGTTGGGTGTAAAGATTTAAAGTGGATGACCAATGGTGTTCCGTTTTCGGGGAAAAAACTTTTTTTACCCCATTGGGGGCAGGGATTTTGATAGTATGATGTCCCATCGCATCTTACGATGGAGACAAAAGGAATGTACCTGTTCGGTTTATCTTTCGACGTCGGCGGGGGGCGTGGTTTCCCTTTAAAAAACCCCAACTTTTGGCTTTCCAAAACGCCACGGCCGAAAAATGAGGATTAATTGGGGAAAATGATGAAACCTACTACACTGGGGTACTCCCCCCGCGGTGGGGGTGTTTCCCCTTGGGTATACACTTTTACACTTGGGCCGGGGTCTCGGTACTTTCGCGCACAAAACTGTATTTTGCCCGGCGGGGGACCTCTCTGAGAGCACTTTCGGGACACTGACCGCTTCTCCCGATCCAGCTTCCAAAACCCCCGACCGACCTTTCCTGGGGCGGGGTTTGGGGGATTGGTTCATTTAAAACTCGCCTTTCCCCGGGGCCAGTTTTTTTTCAAAATCCGCGCGAACTGTCCGGGTCTCCAGCGGACCCTGTTGCCGGGTGCATATCCTTGGTTTTCCCAGGTTGCCAAATACGCTACAAACCTGGATCCCCCATGTTCACGTGACGCCTTTGTTTGCACATTCTTTCGGTGAATTCCCCCCGGGCTGCCCGCAGCAACGGCAAACTAAGTCTTTTGCACCCTTTTTAACACCCGGGGAACCCCCCTAAAACACTGCCTAGATATTTTGAGAAAAAATTTCATTCCCTGCAGATTCTGCCGCCTACTCGGCCAAAACACTGAGCTCGTCCCTTATTAGGATTACTGAAATTTGTGTCATCAAGTTTTTAAATTTACACACATTTTTAATTTAATACCTAAAAAAAGGAAAAAATTAAAAATTTAAAACCATAGATTTGGGAAATCATTATTAACATGTGAAGCTTTTTAAAACAATTGATTAGTGCCCTTTTAGGCCACTGAAGGGCTGTTCGGGCACAGCTACCCCCACTACTTTTTGGGTTGGCCTGCTTGAAACCAAACGAAAAGAATCTCCTCTCTTGACTGGACGCAACTTCAGTCAGTTACCCTTAGGTTACATGTTTGAACTTTCAGTTTTTCTTATTCTTTATTCTTACTATTCTAAAAAAAATTGGGGGTAGGGATCTCCTCGCCAATTTACGTTCTTTAACTTCATATCGGGGACTCTTGGCACACCCCGGATCCCCTTTTTTCCCGGAAATAAACTACGCTTGAGACTAAAACCCCGGCCCGCCAAGCCCACACAAAACAAATCAACAACCCCCTGATTTCCTGGGCTCCATCCCCCCAAGTTCAAATTGGGTTCCCCCCAAACACTAAAAAGATTCCCCATTGAGAACCCCTCAGAATTCCCCTTTCCCTATGGCCTTGGCGCTACCCCACTGGCGTAGTGCACTCGCGGGAAATGGCACTGACACCGGCCGGCTCAACCTCGCCTAGGCACGTCCTCCCCATGCCTGGGGGCCGCGTCCCCTACCACCCCCCCAACATACCGGTGCCCAGTGCAACGTCTCACTAGCCCGGCCTGGGGCTTCACCTCTCGAGTGTCGCCGCGATGCAACCAAACCTCCCTGCACACAACAAAAGGTGGCACGTTCACCTACAACTTTTGTGATAATTATGTGAACCCGGGTTTTCCCACTCTCGCTCGTGATCCCATTGGTCAGTTAAACTGGGGACTTTCCCTGCAATTATTTGTTTTCCCTGGCCCGTTGGCGCTTACAAAAACATTTTACAGACAAAAAAAATAACGACAAAATTGACGCCAAACACAAAAATTAGAACCGGCTACAACGTTTCCTGGCTGTCCGGAGACACAATCCCTAATAAAACTCGTTTAACCTGACATGATCCCTTCGTAAATATACCCCAAAAAATTTTGCTTACAAGCTAAAAGATTAATAAAAAAACAAAAACGATCGAGACTGAGGATTTAACACTCCGCACTTCCCTACCAGGCTGCCCCCTGGTATAAAAACTTTTTTACAGACCAACATTAATTACATTCGGAGGCTTGTAGCCCAAAAACGACATGACATTTTCTACACGGCCTGGCCGTCAATCTGACCTCATTTATCCGTGAAGCAGTATCCGTGATCGTTTTTTCGAGAAGCTTTTCTGTTTTTTTGTCAACAGGTGCGTAGCACGTTCCCTCGGTGGGTGATCTACACTTTAAATAATTCCGCTACGGCGCGCTTACACAAATTAAAAAAAAACCCTTTCTTCTGGGTCGATATCGGATATACAATACGACTTTTATTCAAAAAAATTTTTTAAATCCAGCGGAACAACTAAAACTTGATTAAAAACACAAACTTGGGATAGGCGCGGCGGCAAACTGAGCATTTTACTAAAAGACAAAACCCTACGCACTCTCTCTCTTTCTCATTACAAAAAATACATCGCAATCGGGTTTAAGCACCCCCCGCGGGTCCCAGCTGTGTTCGCATACAACGCATTTTCATAAAATAATGAGGGGCAAACGCGTAAAGGCAAAGGCGTCCGAGGAACCCCCCCAAGCTCTTGTGAGTCATCTCCAACGTGAGGGGCGTACCCTGACGCAAGACCCGGGGTCAAAAAAAAAAAAAATATGCTAAACATTTTTTTGCTGCAGACGGGGGCGTGGCCCCTAACTTAACGTTCGATGTATCGAGGTCCTGTAAAAAACCCTTGTCGCGTCCTATGACCGCTGACAGTACCTCAGGCTGGCTGGCAACCTCCCAAGTTTATCCGCGAGCCCCCACTATTCTTTTGCCCTCATTTTCTGTTTCCGTGGTGCCTGGCTGCAGGGTTTTTGTTTCCTCTTGGGTCGTGACTGCGCGTAGCTCGCATCGCCTAGCGATAGCCTACCCAAAATCGATGCCATCGGGGCCCGCCCCGTGGGCTGCTGACTGCTTTTGTCTCGCTCTCTCGGGTCCGGGCCCCCCCTACCCACACCCCCGCTGGGGCCGGGGGTTTCCGGGTTTAAACCCACCACTGATTTCGGGCTTTTCCTACAGGGGTCACCCCCCCAGCACGGACGGCCTACACACTTCTTAAAGGCTATTTCCCTCGTTACCTAGTTTTACATTTTTGAGCGTTACTCCCAAAACATTAGCTGACAAAAATTAAACAACAAAATTACTTATAACAATTTGCAAAACATTACAATTACCGGTACATAGCACCCGCACAAAAACAGACAATTTATCTTCAAATTATACAACCTTGGTTGGGCCTACCGCCTAAAAAAATAATAGATTTCCAAAATGGATATTACACGACAAAAAAATTTTTAAAATGAAAAGCAACATTAAAACAAATTACAAATACGGGGGAATCCTACACACTTAAAGGGGGGGCCCGTATTCTATCTTTCCAAGCTTAGGATCTTCCGGCGGCATGGTATTTTTTCAATTGTTTAATTGAAAACCCCTTTGACCCCCCCTTTTTCGGGGTATTTCGTACGCTTCTCCCGCCACAGCGAGACCAGACGGGTCCCGTTTCACTCAAAATCCAACAAAAAAAACCCCACACACAGCTACCCGGCCTGCTGCGTCAACCCGGGGGTGACCAAAACTAGGCAAAAAAAAACCCCGGCGCATTAAAAACAACAAAACACACAAAATTGAGTCTCTGACTTTATGGACGTAAAATTTAAATCACAAAATTAAATCAAAAATTCACTCGCACGGGAACACAAAAATTGATTCAACAACTTCCTCCCAACTTGCACTGCCGGGGGGGTGAAGTCCCTCAAACAACCTCTACGTACTTTCCTCTCTCCTCTTACACAGAATAAAAACATCGACAAAAACAAAAAAAAAACATCGCGGTGACACAGGGGTCCTAGATTCCTCGCTAAAAAAAAAAGAGCTAATAGCTAGGGTCACAGGTACATCCCTGGGCGGGGACCTCGTCAGCGCGGAGGCATTCCTACCACAAATCCACGAGATCTCACAAGACAGGCGTGGTCCTAAACCCAAAAGCCGTGTTTACGTAGGTCTACCCAAAAAAATCCTGTGGTCCTGTGACGCGACAGACTAAAGGCCTTTTCAGTGATAAAGCCCAGTCGTTCCCCGGGGTGATGGGTGGTTTTACGTCGAGCAAACCTTTTTGCTCCAGTGTTGGTGTTGCATTACCGGCAAACAACTTCGGTCAAAGTGCGCTTGGCGACGGGGCCGTAGGATCGGGAGTCCATCCACTGTCCTAAAAACCCGTCAAACAGCTGTGCGTGGTTAATCGCCTGAGGGGGTTACTCTCGCTCTCCTATCGGGGCCTACCCGTACCCGCGTCCCGCGATACACTTCCCTTACTTACCCCAAATCAAACAGCTTCTCAACTACAAAAAACTCCGGAGACCGGCCACACAAAAAAAAAAATACAAAAAAAATACAGTTACACAAAAACGACTCCGCGATCTTTGTGAGCTCTTGGCGTTCTTACCCCAAAGACCCCGGGTCCTACCCCACAGTTCTCTCTCTCCTAGTAGTCGGGGGCAACTGTTTCGGGAAAGAAACTTTTTATTTTGACCTTCGCCCTTCGCTCCCCTACGTAGCACTCGGGCTTTTCATCCGCTCGCTTCCTCGTATACTCCGCCACGGGCCCCCTCTCTGCGCGTCGGCGCGCGGTTTGTGGTTTGACCCACACACTCTCTTTTTGGGGAAAGCAGCACTGAGCGTGGGGGTTTGTTTTAAGATATCTACTATCGTCACGCCTTGGTTTCGTCGGGTAATTGTCCGACTCGAACCTTCCCTTTAGGCCTAGGGCCAGCATAAACATTTGTACGTGGTTATTCTTACCCCCTCACTACACCCTTTTCCATTCGGGATACCAATGTCCCCCGGGGCTCTCCGGGATTTGTCGATTCCATACCAATGCCCCGGTACGCTTTGGCTTGTCGTATCTCCTTGACACCTTTTCTGACAATCCACCCCCCAAATTTTCAAACGGGCCCGGGGGTCTTGGCGGGCTAGGGCGACGGTTCCTTTGTTTCAGTGGGGGCGTCGCGCGCGTTCATCGAGTTCCCTTCTCCACGCGGTACTTGCCTCTGCCCACGACGCTTGCGGGTGGGACGTTTTTTACCGTCTAGCAAAACCCGGGTTTGTCACCCCCGATAACTGACTTGTAGTCCGTGACATTATTTTAAGGTCCGCGATAGCAACTTGCTATTGGGGTTATTGTCCCTACAACCATTCTCTACGTCGCCCGCTGTTGCTGTCCCCGCTGGGCCACCTGTTCCGCCTCGGGTCTCGCTCGACAAGGGGCCCCTTGATTTGCGTAATCTCTAAGCGCACATTACCGCTCAGTTCTGAGAGGCGATTGTTTGGGTCCTGTATAGCTTTTTACGACCCCCCTCAAACCCGCTCTATCTTTTGTTTAATTTTGGTGGTTTGCCATTATCGCTCCTGCTCGCGCTTGCTTTACCTTTTTTATAAGTTTTGCTACATTTTTCCCTATTTTTCTATATTACCCGCCGCTTTGGTCTTCCCAGCTTTTCCTTGATTTTTTCCCCGAACTTGTCCTCTCTTCTTATTTTCCCTCTCCTACCTCTCGGGTCGCGGTGCCGTTCACCTCTTTTGCCCCGCACCGGGCGTCTCGTTGTTGGATATTCTCCCCAACCTTCTCAGTTCCCACTGGCCCGGGGTGCGTCACCAGCCCCGACCCGGTGGTTCCTCGCTCCGCGCCCGCTGGGGGTTCCCACGGCAACCGTGTCTCTACTGACTCTTCGTCTGATTCATTTTGATTATAGATAAATCGCCCAAACTTCCCGCTCTCCCTTTTGTCTACCCTGATATTGTACGCCTTCTCCACGATCATTTTCCCGGGACCCCCTCGACAATACCTGCAAACCTTTTGTTTTCGTGTCCGTGCGCGTCGCCTAGCTCACTTGTTATATTCCCCTTTTGCCTGATGTCCATGGGCAGCCATCGTTTTCTACCTACACGAAATTTTTAATCCCCCGGGTTTTTCGGGAGTTAAAACGAAGCCCCACGGCTTGGGGGCCCGTTGAACCGACATTTCCCTAACTAACACTACTCTCCTCTCTCTCTCAGGATTCCAAAAATTTTCCCAGAATTTTTATTTTTTATGGGCGCCAAATTTAAATTTCGTTATTTGGTTTCGTAGAAATAAATAACTGTGTTGGGCGTGTGGGGGTTGCGGGGGCAACTCCAACCGTCACACCCCCCCGAAAGGTCACTCGAAGCTTACCAAGGGGTGAGGGAGGGGGAAGGGGCCAACCTCCCTGCTCTGCAGCGCAGCGGGGGCCAAAAGCGACATCCTAGCGGGGGCCCGGGGAGCCAACTTATAATTTTGCATGCACAAGTTCAAGTTAAGTTTTTCCCCCCAAAAAAAAGTTCGGTTGTGATACGAGGAAAATTACTAGGGGCGTTAAAAATTTTGAGAAATTTAAAAAGGTTTGATTTTCTGCTCATGTTTAATCATGTATTCAAAGAATTAATGCATAGGCAGTACTACATATAGTGAACACAAACCCACTGGATAGTTTTTCCCCCCCTATTTTTTCCAATAATTTTAAAAAAGTTACATGAGAAATCGTTACAGGTTACAAAGAAAATAACATTGGATGTTTGTATCAACACTTTTCCCGGGTTTTCGACTTTCGCGTCGGTGGACCCCCAAACCCGATGCCAAGTGGCGACATTTTGTAGGGGCCTTATGGGGGGTCGACTTTGCGCGCAACCCCGGGGGGCGTTTTTTGGGGGCGGGGCATCTCCGTTCTCGGGCAGAAACTCGACTCCCGGGGGGGGTGGGCCAATCTTGGGGGCTGTTGAGCTTGCGGCGAAATGGCAAAATTATTAGGGTCCAGGCCTGAGGGTGGCGACTGGGCCATAGGAGGGTTTGGGGGGGCAAAGGACTTAAGTGATGACCCGGAATGGTGTTCCGTTTTTTAGGGCAACTTCTTTTTGCCTTTCAGGGTTTTGATAGTATGATTCCCATCCATCTTACGATGGAGACAAAAAAATGTACCTTTTCTTGATCGTCGACGTCGGCGGAGCGGGTTCCTTTCCCCATAGCTCTGGGCTTTCCTAAAGCCACTGCCGAAAAAAGTAGGATTAAATTTGGAAAAAAGATGAAAGACCTATCTAAATACTGGGGTACTCCCCCGGGGGGTCGGGGGCTTTTTGGTATACACATTTTACACTTGGGCGCGGTCTCGGACTTTGCGCGCACAAAACTGTAGTTCCGGCGGGACCTATCTGGAGCACTTTTAGGACCTGACTCGCTTCTCCCCGAGTCCCGCTTCCAACCCCCGACGCGCTTTCCTCTGGCTGGGTGGCGTGATTGGTTCATTTTGAAAAGGGAAACCGCCCTTCCGGGCCTAGTTTTTTTACAATCCGCGGAACTGTCCAAGGTCTCCGCGGGCCCTGTTTGGGCCCGGGGGTGCATTCCCTTGGGTGACCAGGTTGCCAAATACGCTAACAAGCCCCCCGATCACGATTTCACGTGATCGCCTTTGTTTTTACTTTTTTCGGTGAATTCGCCCCGGCTGCCCCTGCAACGCAAAATGAAGCTCTGTTGCACCACTTTTTCACCCAAAAACCCCCCGAACACGCACTAAACTGAGCCAAAATTTATTGCCTGCAATTTCTGCCGCCTACCGGCCGAAAAAACTGAGCTCGTACCCTTTTTAGATTACTTGATGACATTTGTGTCATCAAGTTATTAATTATTCACACTTTTTTAATTAAAACCAAAACAAGGACAAAAATTAAAATTTTAACCATAGATTTAGGAATCATTATTAAAATAGTGAAGCTATTTAAAAAAATTGATTAGTGACCTTGCCCCCTGACAGGGGTTTCTTTCGGTGAATTTGCCCCGGGTGCCCGCTAGCAACGGCAAACGAAGCTCTGTTGGGACCCCTTTTACACCCATAGACCCCCTGAACACTGCACTGATTCTGAGCCAAAATTTTTTCCTGCAATTACCCACCCTACTGGCCCCAAAACCTGAGCTCGTACCTTTTTAGGGTTACTTGATGACATTGTGTCATCAAGTTTTTAATTTTTCACACATTTTTAATTAATACACATAAACAAGGACAAAAATTAAAATTTAACCATAGATTTATGAATCATTATTAACATAGTGAAGCTATTTAAACAATTGATTAGTGACCTTAGGCCACTGACAGGGCTGTTCGGGCACAACAGATTGCTCATTGCCCAACTTAATGTTTTAATACAGAAAAACTTTTGACTACATAGCCTACAAGTCAACAATGCAATTTTTGCTGGTACCGGTACCGTAGAAGACCTTACTATAAGCACCAAACAAGAATTATGCCTTGCAAATTGGTTGTTTTAAGCTGCATGTCGCTATTAAAATTGTTCATTTGCGGCTATAGGCCCTACTAGGGCTCGAATTTAACGCTCGCCCGGTCGCCCGAGGCGAGTGTATTGTTGCGCGGGCGAGTAACTTTTGGAAATCACTCGCCTTTTTTGGTGAGCCGAACATAAATTGCGTACATTACGTTTCAAACTACGCGGTCAACAAATATGTGGCGGTATTTACAAGGAGTTGATAACCCAAACAAGAAACAAAAACCTAATCCTACTGCAGACAATGCAAAATATGAGAAGAATCGTGTGCGCCTTTTTCAAGAACGCTGGCTAACAGAACACACGTGGCTACGTTTTGACTCGCAACTAAATTCGATGTTTTGTTCTGTTTGTGAGATAAGATAAGATAAGATAAGTCTTTATTCTTCATAACATATGTACAAGTACAAGTAGGCCATATACAAGTAAATATAAGTATTACAAATATTATTAAATAATGAGAAGAATAACCTAGAGCCGAAGCCCAGTGTGTAGGTGTATTCTTTTATACGGTTATTTGTAACAGTCCAGATGGCGGCTTAGTGGCAACTACGTTATGTCAATAGTCGATATATGGTATGTATAATACTTCTTACTCTAGTTTTCAGTCTTAATTTAAAATTTACGTTGACATTTACATGCAATCACAAGCAGACAATATTCGTATACATTACAATACAATCGTAGTGAAAGCTTGGTGATATCTAACGTAGGAGATCAACACGGTCCATTTGTAAAGGGTAATCAAATATAACGTAATTAATTATTATCACGAAATTACGTATTTAAGTTATAGTAGTACTAGTCGTGGTTTGGAGTAGGAATACGGACTAGTGTTTTTAATTTTGGACTAGTAAATTTACAAGAGCACTCGCTCCGGGCGAGTGCTAAATATTTTAAAATTCGAGCCCTGGGCCCTTCACATTTCACAGTAGGGCTTTTATTATTTACATTACCATATACCGTTAGGGCATTATGTATTACTCTTTAGCACTGATCCGTAATCAGTCAATAATTTAAATTGAGCATGAAATTAATTGAGGATCGCTGATTGTTATTACGTGATGACCTAATACCTGATTGCTATTTCCTATTTTTTTTAAATCGATCTTTGGTTGGTTATCGCTAACTAGTCGATTACGTTTGGGCCTACGGGGTTGGCTTGGTCGCTTTGGTTTACTGTCCCCCAGTGAAAATAAGTTGTAAGACTGAGTGGATATGACTCAAGGACATTAGTTGCATATTATGTAATCATATGTAACTATGTATAGAAGCATGTACTTTTCCTGGTAAAGTTCGCCCCCCCCTGGAAAAATAGACTTCCGACGCGCCTGGAGACATGCCATGATGCCATGCCTGGTGATGGCCCGTTGAAAATTTGAAAAAAAAATAATCTTGTTTTCTAATACTGATAGTTCCTACTAGGATAATACTTGAAGTTTTACTGTGTTTACACCAGTAGGTCCATATCTAATTTTCTCATTGCAAGTTTGTCTGGACAATTAAAGTTGCCCCGACTGGGGTCGAACCCAGAACCTCCAGCTTTAGGCCTACGTACCAACCAATGCTATTTATTATATCACCCAATATAGGCCTAGCCTAGGCCCACAACAATAACACTAGGGCCTACTTCAATTCATATGTTAATGTAACTATGTAAATAGATACATCCGTACTATTTAGATTTTAGAGACTATACATCCAAACCAAAAAATAATACAATATCTGACTGATATCTCTGAGATACTTTCCATATTTACAAGAAAGTGCAAAGCTAGTTACACTTCAATGTTTGTAATTGTATTCGACACACCCACAATAGCGCCGCAGGCAATTTTTTGAAAAATACGTTTTTTTGAAGTGGTTTTTATGTGTTTTAGAAGTAGTTGAGGGGGTTTGCTGAACGATAGAAAAGAAAATATAATAGATGAATCAAAACGAAAAACGCACTTATTTTGGTTAATTTGTCATTTTTCTAGGGGGTGCAAGAAGATACTTTCGCCCCCCCTCTGTAAGCTCGGGGGGGCAAGCTACCCCCCTGCCCCCCGGCTCCGACGCCGCTGCATGTCTCTCATTTAATCGGCCTACAGATTCAGTTGCTATTCTTTTTGTAGGAATTGGTAAAACTACACTTATCAAAAAAATTCATGAATTATTACGCAAACATGAAAAAGGTATAACCCTAAATGGTTTTTACACGGAAGAGATCAAGCTTGGTGTTGCACGGATTGGTTTTGATGTCGTCACATTGAATGGAACACGTGGTACGCTTGCCAGACTCACGTATGTAGCCTACCTTTAACACTATAGAGTAACAATGTATGTAGGCACTAAAGCATAAAATCTATAGGGTACCCATATTCTATATAATATGTCTATTACACAATATTATAATACGTACCATATAGTATATAGGTTTTGGGCATCCCGCATAAGTATGGGACTACAATTAATTATTAGCTTAGGGCCTACACTATGTATTCGAGTCAAAATCAAAATCATTTTTTTTGCAATGTTCATCATCATCACCTTCCCACTTGACATTAATTCAATTCCTTAGTTTAGATTGGAGAAGGGTTGACAGGTTGGGAAAGCATAGAGAACATAAAGCCCAGCCGCCCAAACGCGTCGTGGATTAAGGTAACAAACAACTTTAAATTAGCTGCAGTTGTCATCAGCAGGTGAAAAGATTTGTCGCGCCCAGCCCTTCAGGCTGGGCTTTATGTTCTCTATGCTTTCCCAACCTGTCAACCCTTCTCCAACCTAAACTAGCCATTTGGCCTTTTCCAAACTTTTGTAATAATTCAATTCCTTGTTATTGCTAAAACTCCACCACTTGCAGGGCTTTATCACTGCTTTATTATAAATCCCTACATCTCCTTCTGGCATCTTAATCATGCTAATTTTATGCCTGCATCTTCGATGTGCCAGTATCTCTTCCACATGCCCGTATTCGGAAACCTCAGGAGTATCGGTTTGAACCGAAAAACATTATAAGAAAGTGTCTGATCCATAAACCAAAATTTGTTTGGTTACCAGTTATTTTTTGTTTATTTTGGTTCCTGAAGGGCAGTTTTGGATTACAAAGTCTCAAAATCACCAAAATTTCAAAAGAAAGTGATCAATTCTCAACTCATACCTTCTTTAATTAATTAAGTTCTTTCATCGTGCGATGCAGGGGCGGATTGGGGCGCCGGGCAACCGGGCGAATGCCCGGTGGGCCGGTCTGTTGGTAGGGCCGGTCGGCCGAAATGCTCAGTCTGAGTATAAAGGTGGCGTTGTATCGGTAATTTTGAAAGGTTGACCTAAATGTTGAATACACGTATTTATATATTTTACTAGGAAGCTTCGCAAACGCTTTTTCAGGCCGTTGTTGGATGAGCGTATGTTTTTTAAACGAAAAAAGTGTAAAATTGCGATTTTCATGAGAAATTATTTTTAGATTGCGCTCAAATTTTACACAAATATATAAATTCATAAAATTAAGGTTCTGTGAAAATATGATTACAATCGGATAAAGCATGTAGATGTTATAAGTCAAAGAGATTTTATTTAAAACGAAAAAAGCGTAAAGTTGCGATTTTTATAAGAAATAATTTTTCGATTGCGCTCAAATTTCACACGAATATATTTATTCATAAAAATAAGGTTTTGTGAAAAATATCAATCGGATAAAGCATGTAGGCCCTAGGTGTTATAACTCGAAGAAATTTTTTCGAAAAAAATCGAAAAAATCGTAAAATTGCGATTTTAATGAGAAATAATTTTTCGATTGCGCTCAAAAACGTGGCAGTTCTAAGTTCAGAGATTTCGAAGGCCTCCACAAAATTTCATTGCAATTGGAGTATCGGTTTAGCCGGAATCGTGTGGACAAACACACAAAAATACAAAAAAAACATTCCGGATTTTTTTCTCCAGTGTAGTGAAATGGAATCTTCGCTTCGCTCATCCAATTATAAAACATAAAGGCTTACGATTATATTTAATTGACTTAATCCTGTTATACTACCTGTGTCTTCTAGTCAAAACAATGCAGAAAGGATATTCAGATAAGTTGAAACAATACTTGTTGTAATATTAGATGTTAGTCGACTACCGGTACTACTACTTGCTTAGGACAACCATATTTAGGTTATCGGCGCACGCTCTCAAGCCATGAGCTAAGAATTTTTACAAACATCCGTCTTTACATTAAAACTCACAAAATCCACGCTTTTTGATTGTTACAAAAATTTCGGGATATAAAGGCCAACATGCTAAAATAGGATAGGATAGGACGCGAATGGGTGCCTGAAGGTATGCAGTGAGGGCAGTGGCATAATTAGGGAGGGGCGGGATAAGGCCCTCAAAATGTCTTTTTTGAGCCTAGAAATCGGGAACTAACTAATAATTATGTCCCAAATTTTTTTCGCCTTTGGCGAAAAGGCCTCCGGCAGCTGGGACTCTGCCCCAGACCCCGCAATTTTCCGCTCATAATTTTGAGCCGCTCACAACAGATTGCCCGGGCCGGTTTTCTTCCCCAATCCGCCCCTGGTGCAATGTTTTGTTAACTAGGAGAAGAGGTAGGCCTACAGAATTGTGCATTTCATGTCTTCTTTTGTATTGAGCACATATTGTCAATATTGTCAATCGCTTCCTTATATCTCTAGCACATAAAAACAAGTGCCGTCTGTCCTGTACTCCACCGTTACTTAATCTGCATACATCCTATTTAAAAACTACAAATCTTGTGTTTTTTTTCAGCGATTCTTCAAGCGAAATCCGGAAGTTACCATGTGTTGGAAAATATACATTTCAGCCAAAACCCTTTGAGAGGATTGTAATGCCAATACTCCAAACACCAGTGTCACAGGTAGTTCTATTAACTCTCATTCATTTATTGAGCGAGCGTCTCCACTTGACTCTTATGCTCTTATGACTCGAATGTCTGTTTTTTTCTTTTACTGCTTCGGTACAAGTTGCACCGTTTCTCTGATCGACCTGAAATTTTGCACACATGTACATACCATCTATGCGGGTTGCTGTATAGTTTTTGAACAAAATCCAATTGTTGGTTATAAAAAATAAAAAATAAAAATGTTCCGATCGTTATGAAATTTTGCAGGGAATAAGGACAACATTCTCTCCTATTTTACAAATTTTCAGCTAATTCGGTCAAGACCTTAAAGACTTATTGGTATGTAACATTATGGGAATGTCGTACTCGGGTCGTGTTGCACGTACCGGTGCTCGCTCACAGACCTGGGTAAGTTACTTTTGAAAAGTAATGAAATTACGTTACTCATTACTTCAGCCAAAATGTAACTAAATTACTATTTAGTTACTTGTCCAAGAAAGTAATGAAATTACGTTACTTTTTATGAAAAAAAGTAGTGAAATTACTTTCAAAAATTACTTTTTTAATTTAAAATGTATCTGACGTGCGGACGGGTATGACGCAAGTGCTTTGTCTGCCGATGGCGGGTCTCAGACAGCGTGTTATCCACGCCCACACTTTAAAACCAGCGGAGGCCTATCACAGAAATATTGTAGATTTCGACGTATAGATGTAAAGTAAATTATTGATTATGCGGGTGACATCTATCGGCGAAATGTTGTAACTAGGCTACATTACAATGTAACAATTCGACTATCGATTTATTTGACACAGACTTGAATGTTGATGTCAAGTAGATAATTATGTCGTCAACGGCACTCGTCATAGGCGGAAGTACCAAAAGTAAACATGGCTAGGTTCTGAAATAAAAATTCGGGACTCAAAATCTCTCGATCAGATCAGGCCTACGAAATGTTGGAAATGCTGCATGCACATGCACATTGCTCAAGCGGGCGATACGTAGAAAGGCAGCAGGCGCACTGGCCTAGTGACTGATATTTGATACACAAAGGCGCGGGCCGCGCGGCAAAAGTAACGCGTACTAATGCCAAATTACAATGATAAAAGTAGTGAAATTACTCTTCCGTTACTTTGAGAAAATTGTAATTAAATTACTGGCTCGTTACTGAAAAAAGTAATTTCGTTACAGTAACGCGTTACTTCCGTTACGTTACTACCCAGGTCTGCTCGCTCAACAATGCGACGGAACTTTTAGCGTTTTCCTAGTTAGTTAATCAAGGGCGCCGGTCGTTCGCCCGCAGCCAAGCGCACGCGACTGCTAGTAGGCGATGATAACTCGACCGTGTTTACTCCAACCCCAGTTGGGGGGTTTTCAGCTATCTGCACTTGCCGTCCCGAAAGATTTACAATCTTAAAACTCGGTATATGACCTGATATGTGGTCCATGACATACAAAAAAAAATCAGCCCGATCCTATAACCCGTTCTGTGTTAAAAAAGTGCGTCAAAATCGACGAAAACCTTCCGGCTGGCTGGGTGGGTGGCTAGCTAGGTGGCTGGTGATTCTGACAGAGAGGAATAAGAGCCTACAGAGAAAACGGTACATCTTAGAACAATGAAATTTGGACCGCACTTAGATGTACCTCAGACTCATATACTTCCGCCGAGAGGCAAGCAATATTCCACCCCCAACACCCCCTAAATCATCCCCTAAAATTGGAATAATTCATAGTTCTAACCCAAAATTGAATTTTTATTCAAATTAGTTTTTAAATTATGTTCTAATGTGTTTTAACCCAATCAGCCTAGATTCTCATTATATAAACCACATTTTGTCAATCCCCATCCCTAATAGTTTATATTATTTTTACCTTGATTTCCAGCATTCACCATGAAGGCACCTAATGAGTTATCATCATGAAATTTGGCATGATGGTACATAATAATATGAAAAATAATCCGCCGAGAGGCAAGCGATATTCCACCCCCAACACCCCCTAAATCATCCCCTAAAATGGAAATAATTCAAAGCTATAACCCAAAATTGAATTTTTATTCAAATTAGTTATTAGAATTATGTTTTAATGTGTTTTAACCCAATTGGCCTATTCTCATTTCCAAAACCACATTTTTTCAACCCCCATCCCTAATAGTTTAGGCATTATTTTTACCTTGATTTCCTGCATTCACCATGAAGGCACCGAATGAGTTATTAGCATGAAATTTGGCATGATGGTACATAATAATATGAAAACTAATTATCCGCCAGGAGGCCAGCGATATTTCACCCCCACTGTTCCCTACCACCCTTAACTATGGGAAAAACGTTAGGTCGTATTTAATACAATTTGAATATTTTAATTGCTGATTAAAATAATGGTCAATGTGTTAATAGTCCGGTCAACAAATCATTCACACAAAAACCCAAGACGACATTAACCATAGGAAATGTAATAAAAACATTGTGTATTGCCAACTACAGATTGTAAACAAAAACAAAAGATGGTAGCTTTTGTTTCTAGACAATCTGTTTTAAAGGCACTGTATCCACATTTCACGTATTTCACGCCTTGATATGAAACAAACAACAAAAAGATGTGATATCCCCCCCAAATACAAAAATTTGTAAAAAAAAAAAAAACGGCAGCCAAGCTCTCTTTCAAAAGTCTTCGACTGTGAATGCTGTGAGATAATTATAGAAGTTGAACCAAGAATTTCATTCTCTCTCCCTAGTTTCGAATTGAAAAGAAGTGAGATTATTTCACCTGTTGACGAGCGCCAAGCCAACCATTTTTGTGGTAAAAAAAGTAAAAATTTTAAACTCAAAATCATAAAAAAAATTACTTGGCCATTGACTTTTTAGAGTTTTCATAATGAACCAAATTCAATGGCCAAGTATTTTTTTTTTTATGGTTATGAGTTTAAAGTTGGCTTGGCGCTCGTCAACAGGCGAAATGATCGTACTTCTTTTCAATGCGAAACTAGGGAGAAAGAATGAAATGCTTGACTCAACTTCTATATCTCACAGCATTCACAGCCAAAGACTTGAAGGAGAGCTTGGCTGCCGTTTTTTTTTTTTACAAACTTTTGTATTTGGGGTGCATATTTACTAATAAGGATGGGTTGTTTTGTTTGGAAAGTTAGAATTGGCGTATTTTATAGTACCTGATGTTTAAATTCTTATTTTGTCATCATTATACCTAGTCCAATCATGCTGTGTGTCCTGCAGTTCAAAGACAAGACAAGAGTTATTGTTGATAAAACTAGAATGTTATTTTTATTCTGTGGCAATGTGGCAATTGTATCAGGTACAACAAAACTCAAGTGCCTTGCTTGTACCATGCTTGGATGAATTGCATACTAACACACACTTCAGATTTGACTTGAGTCAATTGATAAATCGATCTAATCTAGACTTCCCGTACCTAAATCTATCCTAAGCTCACAGTGTTCATCTTTTGTTTACAGATTTTATTTGTGTTCTAGGGATCAAACATCTTGATTCTGGATGAGATAGGCAAGATGGAACTCTTCAGCAAGAACTTTGAGCGTGCCGTAGACACTGCGTTCAGTCACATGTATTAGCCAGTGCCGTGACAGCAGATATCATTCACTATTGAGAATCAAATACTAATTACTTTTGGTACAGTGAGTTAAATGCATTGGGAACCATGTCCTAATTGAAGAGACCTACACGGTAACATACTTTGTACTATAGATATATTAACAAGACGAAGTAACCCTCCTCAGGGCATCCAAAAAGTGGTTCCTTGTTTGACAAAACACTGAGCTGCACAATTGGCCATATTGTAAAGACTGGGCTTTCATAATGTGGAAAACATAGAGGCATTAGCTGGACCCTAAAGATTTCAACAAGATCTTTGGCTAGGAGCAGGCACAGGCTTGGCTGAGCTGTTGTTTCTTCTACATTGTTCAAAAGGTTTTGAGCTATTGACATAAAATTATTTATAAAATATTGCAAAAAATCTTGGTTAGTAGTATCCTTGTCATTTAAAAATGATTGACAGAATGTGGAGATAAAAATGCAAGTGTTTCAGTTACTACCGTATAATATAGGTAATATGTACTGTTACCGCTATTACATTTCCAGGTGGACAAAACAAACAGAGACTCGCTCCATGAAACAGTGATAGAAATGCTGACTTCTGCAGTCAAGAATGTGAACTCTGAATAGTACTGTACTTAAGTTTACTCCCACTACCAACTATCAAGACAGTGATCAAGTGCACACCATTCGTTCTTTAACATCCTTAATATGTCCAAAATTTGGTAACACCACTTTGCGAGTTAAAAAGCACATGAGAAAACGCTCCCCACTGAAAATATGTTTCAAAAATAGTGCTGCTGATAGGAAGCTAAGGAATACAAGTGATACAAATTTAACATTATTTGAAACAAGTGCAGACACATGCATGTTAATAACCAAGTGGTAGCCAAGGACTGCAACAATTACAATTTATACAGCATCATAAATGCATATTTCATGTGATGCAACACAAAGAAAAAGTTTACAGTTTAACAAAGTACCAAAAAATTGTAAAATGACAAATATAAAACAATAAAAATACATATGGTACCTGAACATTAACAGTGATTTGCTTTACTTATACCGGTATGTCATACTCATTGCCTCAAAATATAAACGTCGATTGTCGATTGGTTTGCGCTGTGTTTGAGTTGCCCGGTCTTACCCTGTTCATAAAACCCTCCATAACTTGCCTTACCTCGGGTTACATCTACATGAATCGGGTCCCCGGGCTCGGGCAATATCCCCGCCCTATTCCTATGCCACTGCTGGGCAGACATGAACTCTAAATACAAAACTGAAAGTTAACGAAAATTTTGACTGAGAGAAGATGTGGGAAAAGGTACATTTTTTGTATCAAATTAGAAACAAAAGATTAGGACTATTTATAGGTGGAACCAGTTAAGGTGGCGGTCGCCGAGGGATCGCAGCACTGTCGTCCACGCACTATGGTCATGGGATCGGCAAAAAGTAAATAAAATAACGGTGTCTAAAACTGCTTTCGGAGAAAAACACGACTATTTTAAAGCCAAGCCTTGCCCAATACGTATATCCTAAAAATAAAGTATTTATGAAGTGTACGAATAAAATAAGACATTTTGATGCTCCTAAACATTGACATCACATCTGGCAAGATTGGCATTATAAACAGCTGGAACTTTGGACACACCATTGCCAATAAGGCAAAAAAACACTTTCGTAATCGTGATTACTTAAAATCATTATTTCGTTAAAGGGGTATTTAACCGCTAAACTCAAAAAATATATTTCATTCAGGCTTATTAGAAATGAATTAAGCAATTAACAGAAAAATTATTGGGGCCACCATGACCTCCCAAAAAATTGTCAAACATGATATTTTTAGAGCTAGGTCCCATCGGCAAAAATCTCCCATAAGAAATAACATGGGGACGATCTTAATGCCCCGTGACCTTGGAGGATTTTGATCAAAAAAAATATTGGCCATTATTGATGTACTCTTCAGCCTTTTCTGTAAATTCTCTATATTTTGTTTTGTAGTTTGGGCAAGTAGTTTGGTCAAAATATGCTGATTACCAAGATGGGGTGTGATTTTGGAATGCATATTTTTGCGTGTTTGAGGGTATATTTGGGCACAGTTTCAAGACACGATGTTATAAAGGGGCATTTTAGATTGGTACTATGCTCTAGTATCTATGTGGACCAAAAAAGAAGCAGGTTAAAACCGATTTAAGAAATTTCCCAAAACCAAAACACCAATTTTCGCAAATTTCTAGATCAAAAAAATTAAAAAATTCGTGTTAAATCACAGTTACAAGATATGATTTTTTAAACGGTCATTTAAGTGTAGTATTGTGCTATAGATCACGTGGTAAAAAATAATTTTTTGGGTTTTTAGCCCCTTTAAAATACTGACTCTGTGGGACGAACTACTTTATTCACAGCTTATAAAATGTTGATATATGTGATAACATGACCAAATACAGTAGGCTCTACTTAATGTCAGTTGTGTGTAAATTGTCAACGTTGGCGTCCGTGCTCTCGCTTGACCTTGACGGCCGCCAGCTTATCTGGTTCCACCTATATAAGAAATACTGTGCCGAATGTAACAGTCTTGGTTTCTACTTTCTATACAAAGGCGTGAAACAATGCACCGCAAGGATAACTTTTAAAATATCCTTTCCAATTTGAATAACTTTTCATTAAGTCATTATTTATTTAGTGGCAACTTGGAACAAATTCAATGTATATATTTTTACCACCAGAACTTGTTTCAAACATCATTCTCCACAAGTGACTAGGTGAAAACTGAAAACACATTTAGGATCGTTTTCTATCGGGGCACACTTTGGCAATCCTCTTTAATCCCATAAAAGTACTTGAAAAATGTAAATAAAAACAAAGAAGATAAGACATTAAAGTATGCATAATGGTAAGTTTATGACGGACAACTCTCAAATTGGACATTCTCTTCCCGAGCAGATCAGTAAGCCTACAGCAAAGCCAGTGCTCATTCCTGGGTATCCTGCATCGTTGAACTTGCAGGTACACCGGACAAAGCAACACAGTAGCTGCAAACTGCAATGGGTCAAAGGAACACATACACAGCACAAAGAAACAAGCTAGTACCAAATACTGTTAACAGGAATAGCTTCTCTAGTAATACAACCTACTCCCCGAATTTAATACAGGCGGCAGTGGCAAAAGAATCTCAAGGTCTTGGGATGGAACTATTGGAGCAAAGTAGATAATAAAATTTCCCAGGGAACTTCTTTGTTGACTAAGTAGAAGGATGACGTTATTAGCACTGGTGGCGTGCGCGGCGGTGAGTCGGGATGGAACTTATCAATATCTTCATTTGATTTCGCCCATAATTTCTTTGAGTATATCTTATTAATATTTAATACAATCCAGAAATTAAAAAATCCATCCCGATCGGGGTTCGAACCCGAGTCTCCCACTTTCTGGGTTGACGCCTTAGCCAACTAGACCACTGAGACAGTAACTATTTAACTTCTGTATTGTCGTTACATTATAGAACTTGAATGGATGGAACAAAATTTCTGGATTGTATTAAATATTAACAATTCCACCTACGGGAGTGTTTCCCGACCATCCAAATCCAGAAATATACCCTTGCTCATAGTACCTGCGTAAGGTAATGACATTATAAATATGTTTGTTTGAACAATTCAACAGCAACAGTTTTTCGATGCTTTATTGTTCCATCCATTCAAGTTCTATAATGTAACGACAATACAGAAGTTAAATAGTTACCGTCTCGGTGATCTAGTTGGCTAAGGCGTCCACCCGGAAAGTGGGAGACTCGGGTTCGAACCCCGATCGGGATGGATTTTTTAATTTCTGGATTATATTAAATATTAACAATTCCACCTACGGGAGTGTTTCCCGACCATCCAAATCGAGAAATATACCCTCGCTCATACCTGCGTAAGGTAATGACATTATAAATATATGTTTGTTTGGCCAATTCAACAGCAACAGTTTTTCGATGCTTTATTGTTCCATCCATTCAAGTTCTATAATGTAACGACAATACAGAAGTTAAATAGTTACCGTCTCGGTGGTCTAGTTGGCTAAGGCATCCACCCGGAAAGTGGGAGACTCGGGTTCGAACCCCGATCGGGATGGATTTTGTAATTTCTGGATTGTATTAAATATTAACAATTCCACCTACGGGAGTGTTTCGCGACCATCCAAATCGAGAAATATATCTTATTAGTTATTAATAGTGAAGCTATTTCTATTACAATATTTGCTAGTAGGTACCATGATAGTCCTATGCCACATTCGGCTTTACTTAATGCAAAGTTATAACTAATCTGTGGTAAAAAAAATCAGCATTGATTTTTCTTTGCCAAGTTTATAAAAAATGACGCCTTAGTTCAAAATACACTGTGGTTTAGTTTATTTGGTTTAAGGGCATGCTAACTTTTAGGTAATTCATTATGTGCCACTCAAGCCTATGCCCTAGGGAATGTGTGGAGGACAGAGCAGGGCTGGACAAATCCAGCCACAGACAAATGGATGGAGGGGGTTTCTAATGTCACAGTTGTCTTGTCATGGTTTGTACTAGGTAAACGCCAAAGTCGTCAGACGAGTGAGTGAGCCACGTGTTGAGTACCCGATTGATTGATTGATTGGATATTGCTTTACGTCTCATATTTATACAACGTGGCTAATCGAGACGAAGGGAGGGACGTAAGGGATGATGCGGGGGGACAAGGGGTGGACAGGCCTGTGCTGGTCAGAACCAGCCACAAGCGTATGGGGAGGGCAGGGGTTCCCCCACGTCGTGGTCGTCTGTGTCATCATCCGTCCGCATTGTCATTGTCGTCGCCGTCGGGGAGGTAGTCAAAGGGAAGGGGAAAGTTCCCCGACGACGACCCAGGGAGAAAAAACGCCCCTAATCAAGGGCCAAACCACGAGAAGGTTGCGAGTTGGAATTTGATGGCCCATTGAGAACATTCCCTTTCTTTCCCCTACCTAAGGCCTCTCTAGCCTATCATAGGCTAGAGTGGTGCATTATGGCCTTACAGTTGACGCACCCGAATACCAACTAAACTCAAAAGAAAACCCTATTAATTATACAAACTTAAATGCAAATGTTCCCGGGTACTCAACACATGACTCGCTCACTCGTCTAACGACGACTTTGGCGTTTTCCTAGTATTTAAATAATTATTAAACATGTTTTGAAATGCATATACCGCAGTGTAGTCTATATCAGCTGTGACAATACTATAGCCAGTACGAAATACGTGTAAATATTACAAGGTTTACTCAATCTCCGAGCGGAGTTTGGGGATACCTTGAGCCGCCGCGCTGAGCGTGCAAGATTCCATACACTTTGGTCACAGCATACAATCACAGCCACAATGATTTGATGAAAATGACTTCTTCAAAAACAAAACCATTGTCATTAAAATAAATCCTACAAATTTTAAGATTATTTTTAATTTATTATTTCTTGTAGGTTTAAATTGCAACAAATTTTTCTCATTTTGTTAGCAGTTCTCAGTTACCTGGTCACGGATGTCTGTTTAAAATTTCAGCTCAATCTATTTGGCCGTTCGGCGGTATGGGACCAGACAGACAGACAGACAGACATTTAACATTTGACAAGACACATTACTATTAGTCACGACGAAGACCCGATCAAGTGGGGTTATAAATCCTTATTCGCTTCGCTCACTCGTCTAATCATCGGGGAGGGGGAGGGCTACCAACGACTGTTAGATCTCCCCTTTAGTTTTGGGGAGTAATATACTGCTCTTCTTGCTAGCTGATGTTTGCAAGATGGTATTTTCCTCTTTTTTTCATCTCATATGATCAGCAGAGGAGTACAGAGGAGATTAAGAGTAATAAGACTCTAGACTCTAGAGTTGACATCTAGAGTCTAGAGAGCATTAAGTTCAATAAATACTTGGAAGATCACTAAATCACTTAATACTTAATGTTTATTGGTACCTATATTAATATTTCTAAAACAAAACCTAGCCTACACTGCATAAAATAAAACAATTTTTCAAAATCAATTAAAAATTATCTCCTCATTACCTTCAAATTCAACATTACATTACTGTTCATGAACATGGTGTATTTTCAATTACGTACAATACAATGCTTATTCAACAAACGTAAATCACAGTACCATACTTTTACTTTACAGCCTTCTTAAACCAACTGAATGGGATTTAGATTTAAACACTTGCAACCCTTCTACCCTTGAAACAAAACTTTGCAGCATGTTACAATCATCTGCAATTTATTTATCAAACAGAATTAATTTTCATTAAACCTGCAAAAATGCTGATGCAACAAAATGAACACTTTAATTAATACTTTGGTATTCATAGTATAATCATTCAAGTAGGAAATGACAACCAACTTCTACGTGTCAATAGTCATTTTATTGGCATACCCTGGCGTTGGCCGAAGTTAAAAGAGTAGAAACGAAGGCAAAGATTAATTAAACTTAACTCCTAAAACCAGAGAACTTGCCATGTGAAGTCAAGTAAAATTCACAGAGAATTGCAGTTAGGGTGTACGTATGAGCAAGTATGTAATGAGCAAACAACACTTATTTAATTCAATAGGCCCATGTTTGTTTTTTTGTGTAAAAACTAAAAAATCAATAAACAAAATATTTTAACAATAAAAAATAAAATGCAGTGTCTTTCAAAATTGTAAACTCGCCATGTACTCGGAGATGACCAATATATAATACAATTGTATCACAGAGCACTGCTACCAACAATAACACGTACAGTAGCTGGCTGCGGATGACACATTCACACCGGCACTTTACAGATACAAAAATCAATTCTATACATAAAATATAGGTAGTTAGTCTACGTTCAAGTAGATATTCTAAAAAAATTGGAACTGTACAACGTAGGAAAATTGTGTTTAAAAAAGCTGTTTGTCAAGCCTTAATTTATTTCGTATAAGATCATGTTTGCCGCTTGAAAAATGTGTTGCATTTAGTATCCTATTATAGGCTACGATTGCACTCTTCTCTTTCCACTGCCTGGTATAGCAGTGTCATGACTATTCCTGAAGACGTATTGTGACATACCACATTGATCGTCGCTTGGAAATTGAAGGCCACTAGCATATGAGACTTAGTAGAGAATTTGCGTATGCCATTGGTTTCACATTTGGATGGGCCTGTAAATAAAATGGTTGCATAAATCAAAATCTATATTTGCATTACATTGTATTGATATTGTTATTTTTTATGTTTCAAATAACATTTTGCATTATAAATTTACTCTGGTTAAATAATAACGCACGTTTTGAAGTGGCAGATGTGACTACCTAACTTTACCTCTAGCCAAGGTCCTCAAAATCTCCTAGTTGACTTGCAGCCAGCCTCAAAGTCCTCGCAACACTTTTCTCCAATGTTGAAAATCCCTTTTATTAAAATAAATGGGTAAATCATTAGGAGTCCTGGGCGCGGCAGTAGGCCTACTTTCGTACATTTTGTGGTGTAATGAAAGGAATGCCAAAAGGCTGGATCATGTGAGAAACATGTAGAGATAGGATAGGAGACCAACAGCTTACCTGAAGTGGAGTAGGCGCGCCGTGATAGAAGACATAAACACAAATAAACAAATAACACTACATTTCAAACGTTTCGGTCTACGTGACCTTCCTCAGTGAGTAGAGAAGAGTTACTGAGGTGAAAAACTAAAGCTAGGTAGCCGTTGGCTAGGGTGGGGTGGGGTGAAGTGAAAGATGAGTGGGGGTGTTGGAATGGGTGACAGGGAGGGGTAGAGAGGAGGAGAGGGAGGACTACCTAAGGTTTAAGTTAGGTTTGTGGCGCGATTTGCAAATCCATTGGTAGGCCAGTTCCCATCTTCTCAGTTCTCCATCGTGTACAGTGGGAGGGAGTGACCTGATGACACAAACTGTGAAACAGGTCACGAAGGGAAGGCCATGCCCATTGGCATGCAATGCCACAGGTTTCTCGAGGTTCTCCTCTCTTACATCCTGTCTGTGCCCATTCATTCGGGTTCGGAGAGTATTAGTGGTAAGTCCAACATACTCGGCGGGACATCGGGTGCATCGATGTTGGTAGACGATGTTGCTAGTGCCACAGTTGTTGTTGTTGCGTATGTCATAGGTCTTATTAGTGAGGTGGGCAGAGAAGGTCTTGACTGGTTCATGACTTACAGTCTTGTTACATTATCAACATGTTGACACAACTTGTTGGCTCAACTTGTTGACAAGACTACACTCTGTGTGTGTCACCTCCATCAACATGTTGACGGACATTTGGAACATTCCGTCGAGAGAACTGCCACTTCGAAACTGTTTCATACCAAAATAGATAGTAATTACGTACATATGCCATATACAGCTGTGAATAACATTAAAAAAGTATTGGCAGATCGATATAAAAGAGTTAAAAGTGTCGTAATTGCCATCCCGAAGCTTTTATGTTCATCTCGAGTCTGCGTGTGTATCTGATGGGCTAATGAGTACCACTCTAAGCGGCGCAGGATTCCAGTTCGCTGCTGGCTCAACGGTGAGAGCGCTCGGCTACCACGCAAAGGGTCCCCGGTTCGAATCTCGTTTGGGAAAACTTTTTTACCATTTTTTACTCACCCCATCATTATTGTTTGTGTCTTATCTGAAACGGGTACGATTTTTATAACTTTTCAGTTGAAATTACTTGCATAAATAAGTCTTTCTTCCCACAAAATTTGCTTTATAATAGCCCACACCATGGATCAACGAAACGAAATGATCACGTGACAAAATATCGGTCAGCCATTGGTTAAACGTCGTCAACATCTGGTCAACATTTCTCAAAAGTTGAACTTGTTCAACTTCTTGTCAACATATTGCTGTGGTTGTCAATGTTGAGTCAACATATTTCAGTGTGTGACAGCAGCATCACATTTCAATGCTATCTACATCTGGTCAACAAGTTGAGTCAACATGTTGCGTCAACATGTTGATAGTGTAACAAGACTTTTACAGGAAAATCAACATTATTTGGTTCTGTTTTTTTGGCTCCTCTTACAAAACTAAATTTCCATTATAGTGCATGGCCCCATTTTTCATTTAAGGACCTATATTTTCTTATAAGCCCTCAAAGTTCAAACAAAATGTTCACTACCGGTCAATGTTTGCAAAGTTTTTTGGGTCAAACGGGACCGTTTTTGGAAAACAAGCCATGTACAAAGATACAGATAACCTTCCCAAGTATGCCTAAAAATAAGCTTGATTGTGTAACGACGTGGTCATTCATCGAATGTACAATGCACATTTTCTGCTAGAATCGTGACGTCCCCATACTAATTTGAATAGGATTTCGAACTTTGTCTGGCAGTCATACACAATGCTGTTATCACTACTAGGAAAACGCTAAAGTCCCGCCGCGTTGATGGATGAGCTTTTTAAAGTTTTTAGTTTGCGTGGGATATCTTTACTTTTGCAAGTGCTTTGTTTTGCTACCTACGCATTGTAAGTGATTGTTGTCAAATTTCTTTTATTACCTGTCAATTGGTATTATTTACCGTAAAAACTTATATTAAAAGCTTTATTTCTATGGATTCTGGCTAACTTTTTAAACTTTTTCTTTTAAAAGGTACTACATCACCATAACCTTAATGTCCATGTATAATATGAACGTTGAAGGCCCACCCGTTTGGTCAGAATTGGCTCAAATGGCACGAAAATATCGCACTAAAAGTCAAAAAACTTATATTAAAAGCTTTATTTCTATAGATTCTGACTAACTTTTCCAACTTTTTCTTTCAGAAAGCAATACATCACCATTACCTTAATGTCCATGTGAAATATGAACGTTGTAGCCTCACCCGTTTGGTCAGAATTGACCCAATGGCACGAAATATTGCACAAAAAGTCAAAAAACTTATATTAAAAGCTTTATTTCTATAGATTCTGGCTAACTTTTTCAACTTTTTTCTTTCAGAAAGCAATACATCACCATAACCTTAATGTCCATGTGAAATATGAACGTTGTAGCCCTACCCGTTTGGTCAGAATCGGCCCAAATGTCTCGAAAATATCGCACTAAAAATCGAAAAAAAATCGTAAAAGTGCGATATTCATGAGAAATATTTCTTCGATTGTACCCAAAAACGTGGCACGTCTAAGTTCAGAGATTTCGAAGGTCCCCTTCAATTTTCATCAAGATCGCATATGCCGTTTGCCCGGAATCGTGCGAACAAACAGACAAAAAAACAATAAAAAAAAACAAACAAAAAAAAAACAACCGAGCTAAATTTTTTGGGGGGTCAGTGAAATTGAAGTCTTCGCTTCGCTCATCCAAAAATGAGTCAAATAGTTTGATTGACAGAATTGGCAGGCCTAAGCTCACCTTAATAGCCTATTGAAAAATGTTGGTTAATAACATCGTGACCAAAACATTGCAACATTTGTTGTAATTATTCAAGAATATTTTCAAAATCTTGCACAATTTTGCTGAAAATTCAAGAGTATTTTCAAAATCTTGCTCGACTTCAAAAATCGCTGCTCGCACAGCCCTAATGGTATTCGCTGTGCGATACTTCATTTCTTATTTCGAGTCAAGTCCGATTCCGAATCCTAAAATTAGGTACTCAATTTCGAATCCGAATCCGATTCCGAGTCTTAAGTAGGACCGAGATTTTAAAATTCGAGCAAGATCAAGCAATTTCTGTGATTGAGCGATCAACATGAAAAATGTTTAGAAATTTACCATCATTAGGCCTAGGCCCTACCTATCATATATTTTCCATGTGCAAGCTAAAAAACCAGGCATTTTGGAAGTCATCTCCAGAAGTAGGGTCTAGCCCTAGGCTAGGGATTCTTCTGATATATTTAAATCATGTGGAGAAAACGTTTTAGGGGTAGGCCTAGGCTAGATCTAGGATAGTCTAGGCCAGACAATAGGGTGGGCCGAAAAAAATCTTTTTTTTTTTTTTAAAAGTCGTAATACCGCGGAAAAGTTGCAAATTGTGGAGACTAAAAAAATTGTAAAATTTTTTAAAAAATCGGTTCATATCTTCCGGTCGCGCATGTGCTCTAAAGTTTTCCAAAATTAAGAATTTTTTTTTTGTTTTTTTTTTGTTGTTGTAATACCGCAGAAAAGTTGCGAATTGGGAAGACTAAAAACGGTAAAAAAAAAAAAAAAAAATCGGTTTAAACCTTCCGGTCGCGCATGTGCTCTAAACTTTTCCAAAATTTTGATAAATTCATATTTTTAAGATAATTTTCAACATTTTTAAATTCGCCTCTTCCCGAATGTAATAGCTCGAATTTTCAAAATTTAAAATTTTCTTCTATTTTAAAAATATTAAAAATTATCGTAAAAATGTGAATTTTTTCAAATTTTGGAAAACTTTAGAGCACATGCGCGACCGGAAGATATGAACCTTTTTTTACCATTTTTTTGAATTTTTTTAGTCTCCTTAATTTGCAACTTTTCCACAGTATTATGACTTTTAAAAAAAAAAAAAAATGATTTTTTTAGCCCACCCTACTAGACAACCAACACCAACAATCAACATCAATTTTCGATGACAAATCATAACAAGATCGATCAAATTAAGCGGCAGTGCCACTTTCGTAGACAAACCTGAAGACAATATGTATATCAAAATCAACATTAATAATGGTTTCTTCTTAAACTGTTAAAAAAATACGCGTCTTGGTTAGGTTGGCCTAGGCTTACGAGATACATTTGGACAGTCACTTTCTGATGAAAACTCATTAGTAGATCGATAAAATTATGCGTCACCTGCCAAAAATTCACCAGCACCATCAACATTAAATAACTATTATTTCTTGATATCTCAAGTGTCCAGAAAATAAGCGTAAAGAAAAATCCACCATTTTCATATTTTGCGAGTTCTGTGGAAAGTCGATTTATTGAAAATATATCGCTTGCAAGCAATTTGGACTTAACGACCTCAAAAGACTTGCAGCACTTTCGGTTGGCGAACTTTAACTTTATAACTATAACAGCGACGGCAGCTTGATCGATCACTAAAATACATTACCGCAAATTGAGGAATTGATTTCGAGTCTCAAATAGTACTCGACATCAAGTCGAGTACAAATACTCGACGCGACTCGAAATTTTGGGTACTCGCACAGCCCTAATTTTTAGTTTTTCTGCATTGGTTGTGCTGAGTTGATCGCGTGACCATTTTGAAGGTCTTTCAAACCTAGCCGACTTTGAGTCAAACAAAATGTGATATAAATTTACTCAGTTTAAATAATAGGCCTAAAGCACTTTTTGTAGACAGGCCCAAAATGGTGCATGCGGCGACATAACTTTCACCGGAAATCGCAGGGAGATTTAGAGCAGTGGTTCCCAGCCGGTGGTCCGCGGAACGGTGCCGGCCCGCGGACTTATTGCCACTGGTCCGCGAAGTGCTTCTGCATATTTGTTGTAATTATGATGATAATATTTTAGAAACGTGTATAAATTCTAAATATTTGCTTTACACTTTATTATTTTATGTGTACTTGGGATGAATGGCTAAATTATATTTTCTTAGGAGGGGACACTTGTTTATAAATCAATCAATACCGGCTTCAAACACCCACTACTACCGGCACAGAAAGTCGAGAGCATTGACGGCAATGACAGGTGAACCGACAAGGGTTTTCTTCGAAGGTAAATAAAGTCATGCTGTTGGGTTTGTATTCTGTTTTTAATTTATTTATTTATTTATTTATAGAGTTAACTTAACTGTTAATAGTTAAAAAATAAAATAGGTTGGTTTACCTGTAATATTAGTCATATCGTCGAGAAAAACGGTTAAGGAAAAGTTAAGAGAAGATCCTGTGAGCCGTTTTATTACAAATATGATAGTATGACAGGCTTATTGCACGGAATCAGGCCCTCAGGAATGACCCGAGCTTAGAAACAACCATGATTAAACGCGCAATCCTAAGTTCAATTATCTAGGTGCCCGTTAGGGCGCCGCAGCCAAGCCTTGGCGCACTACACACTCAAGCACCTTATACAGCAAGCAGAGTTGGGGTGATTTCGAGGTGTTACCCAGCCGTCATGTAACGTGATGTGGACTTAAAAACTATCAAAGTTGAGAGGATTTAGATACCTGACAACACATGCCAAATTTGGTTGGGATACGAGCATTCCTTCTTGGTGAAAAAATGGCTTGAAACATGCTCAAAATCACTTTAAGGATGTTAGCTACTACTGCTACTGCTGCTACTACATCTAATTCGTCGGTTTCAATCGGCCCGCGATTCTGACCAGACGGGTGGGGCTACAATGTTCATATTTTACATGGACATTAAGGTTATAGTAATATAGTCTCTTTTGAAAGAAAAAGTTGAAAAAGTTTGCTGGAAGGCTTCCAAATAAAGGTTTTAAAATAAGCCTTATACAGGCATACAATCAACAAGTAACTATAGTTACTTGACACTTGTTGACGGTACAAGCAGAGTTAGGCGGGAAAGTGCGATACGTAAACAAATAGCGGACATTTTAAATTTTTCTTCTTTGTGTGAAACGAGAAAAGTTGTCATTATACTCTCATAAAACAAATCAGAAACCGTCCCTGGCCTAGGCCCAGATGTAGAAAATTATTTATAATACAACAGTGTAGGTCTAAAGTTCCATTAGGCTATAGGACTAGATAAAATTAATTGGATGAGCAAAGCGAAGACTTCAATTTCACTGACCCCCCAAAAAATTTAGCTCGGGTGTTTTTTTGTTTGTTTGTTTTTTTTTGTTTGTTTGTATTTTTGTCTGTTTGTTCGCTCTCTACCGGGCAAACGGCATATCCGATCTTGATGAAAATTTGACAGGACCTTCGAAATCTCTGAACTTAGAGCTGTATTGTTTTTGGGTACAATCGAAGAAATATTTCTCATAAATATCGTACTTTTACGATTTTTTTTCGATTTTTTGTACAATATTTTCGTGCCATTTGGGCCAATTCTGACCAAACGGGTGGGGCTACAACCAAGGCCGTCTCTATATATCGCTTCGCTCTCCAGGCCTGCAACTGGCTCTCGATCCTCGCTGTGACGTCACGAGCGGAGGCCGACTCTCAGCTCTACGCGCTATGCTGTAGCATTGCGCGCTGCACAAAATCACCTAATTTAATTTGTTTCCATGGTATTTCCATGGTATTCCTGGCCATCTGATGCCTGTTACAATTACCTCCTATACAATAAAGTATTCTGCAACGATTTTAAAAGGTTTACGCTTCTTGCAAGATAAGAAAGTAATTAAAATTCCCTTCAAAATTCTCAATCCAGCGCTGACTGCATAGTATCCGGTTTATTTTCGTCATATTTTCGTTTCCAAGTAAAGCTTATTTCCACTTGTAAAGTTTTAAACTAACCATATTTTGGAAGATACATTCTGTCAATACAGACAGATGAGCGGAGGTAATTACTTAATTTATTTTATCGTATTTTTCTCGACACTCGTCGAGAAGGTAATTACCAGATTTCAGTAAACCAAGTTTAGGAGTCAGAAAACAAACTCAATTCTTGTAAACTTAGTTACATTAAAGTCTGCCCAGTCAGGAGACTTCAACTGAAAGATTTCCTTGAAAAGTGTTCGAAGAGTGCCGATGAAGACAAGTCAGATGAAAATGTGTTGACATACTTTGACCATGGAGTTGGATGATAAGGAGGTCTAGCTCAAATGGAACAGCACGTCCACGATCGTGTTTGTTTGTTTGAGCCTATTCGCCATTTTGATTGCTATAACCACTACTAGCAGGTTAATCTTTGCTACTATGAACTGTGGTAGGCCCTAGGTTACCTTGGTTACCAAAGTAAACAATCAAAATGTCTGCCAATTTGAAGTGCTAACTTGTACACCGCCGACCACACACCTGCGCCTCCAGTACGCCAGTACTATTTATAACTCCATGCTTTGACGATGCTCTATACACGCATGTGACTTTACCCAAGTATGAATGTACAATGGCCTAATATTCGTTGCCGGCTACGTAGCGAGAGGTGCGAGCAAAGTTCTTTATTGATCTCAATGATCTAAAGAGTTAATCCAAGATCGGAAGTTGAACGGTAAAAGTCCTATTAATAAAGAAGTGTTAAAATACACCAAAGACATTGATCGAGGTGGTCTCAAATGGCCCACAGATTTCTTGGTGCAAATCGTAATAACAATGAATACAATTCAAACCCTTACTGAGTAGCATCAGCTTAGTTGCTTCGCAACAACTATATAATAATATTATTCTCTGCTAATTAAATATACCAATCTACGATCTATTATTAGCTGCAGTAAACTTTTTTCAAATGTCATTCTTTTTGAATTTAGAATTATGACCAACATTATACAACGTGACTAAAAAGTATAATACTAATACGAAATAATATTCCTGAATACTTTAATATATTATGTTAAATAACAAAACAATAATAATCCAATTTGCTTTCATTCAAATCTATCCTACGTCAAAGATTTTAGTTACGTATGTCTACTGAAAGAGTAAAAAAAAAAAAAAAAGTGTGATGAGTATGTCGTAGGTTCACTTCATGTGCCAATTAAACTGTCAAATGATGTGATCGCGGAACAAATTTGGTTCTATTCGATCCCTAACTCAATCCCAACAGTGGTACATGCATATTAGGGCACAAAGTAATCAGTTATTTTCATATATAAGGCCCAAATTGTGTTCCGCGCTGTGTTATTCCTATGCGCGCCGTGCTACGAGCGCTCGCCAGTCGGCCTCTTTCCGTGACGTCACTCAACGCAGTTGCAGGCCTGTACCCTCACGATGGCCTCGCTACAACGTTCATATTATACATGGACATTAAGGTTATGGTGATGTAGTAGGCCTACCTTTTGAAAGAAAAAGTTGAAAAAGTTAGCCAGAATCTATAGAAATAAAGCTTTTAATATACGTTTTTTTATTTTTTGTGCGATATTTTCGTACTATTTGGGCCAATTCTGACCAAACGAGTGGGGCTACAACGTTCATATTATACATGGACATTAAGGTTATAGTGATGTAGTAGGCCTACCTTTTGAAAGAAAAAGTTGAAAAAGTTAGCCAGAATCTATAGAAATAAAGCTTTTAATATACGTTTTTTGATTTTTTGTGCGATATTTTCGTGCTTTTTGGGCCAATTCTGACCAAACGGGTGGTGTTTTAACGTTCATATTATACATGGACATTAAGATTATGGTGATGAAGTACCTTTTGAAAGAAAAAGTTGAAAAAGTTAGCCAGAATCCATAGAAATAAAGCTTTTAATAAAAGTTTTTTACGGAAAATAATAACAAATTGACAAGAAACAATAGAAACTTGACAACAATCACCTACAATGTGTAGGCAGCAAAACAAAGCACTTGCAAAAGTAAAGATTTCCCACGCAAACTAAAAACTTAAAATTGAGCTCATCCATCAACGCGGCGGGACTTTAGCGTTTTCCTAGTACTAACATTACATGTTTGACAAGCCCTAGGCCTTTCTCAGCCAACCCTAGGCCAGCACAACCTTGTTCTTACACACTTCCCGCACAAATAACCAGTTTTGATTACTAAAAGCCTAATGCAGATAAACAATAGTATGATTGTCCACCTAGGCTATACAAAAATGTACAGAAATAATACACCTATTCTTTTCTGTCACTATATAAAAACGTTAAACAAAAACTGTGCAAATTTTCAATATTCTTTTGATAATCTGTTGATTTATATGGCTGTGGATGCAGTGAAATAGGTGTAAAATAACATTAGTTGTGCATTTGTTGTTGCATGGGGAAGTTTTAATTGGATTGCCTAGACTTAACCAGTTCTTATACCGTCGTTATACCATGGTTATACCACCTATACCCAGGATGTACATGAATCCGGGTCTAGATATTTTACATCCTATTGTTATTGCTAATCTAATACCATAGAAATTAAATCAACTTTGATAAAATTATTATATTTTAAGTTTTAACAAATAATTTTGTAATGGAACTTGAAAAAGTAATGAGATCACACACATAACAAAAACTTGTAGAAATACAGCCAAACCTTACACACTCAAAAGAAATGAGATCTAAAAAAAGGGCCAAGCTCATCTACCCTTCCACATTTGCGCATTCTTAATTCATAAACGTACAGTGTCCCATAACAGCATCCTCGAAAAGCTTGGCAAAATAGAATTTGCATGTTTACGTTTAAATTAATTAGAAAAAAGAACTTGGATGAACTATGACGTTTAAATTAATAATCACAAATTCTATTTTGCCAAGCTTTTTGAGGATGCTGTTATGGGACACTGTACGTTTATGAATTAAGAATGCGCAAATGTGGAAGGGTAGATGAGCTTGGCCCTTTTTTTAGATCTCATTTCTTTTGAGTGTGTAAGGTTTGGCTGTATTTCTACAAGTTTTTGTTATGTGTGTGTTAGTTATACTAATACGGTACATCATTATAATAAACACAATAAAAAAGTTTAACAATCAATAATTAGTAATGTATTAATATTTTTTAAATAATGATCTTGAATGATGTTTCCTGTGTACACTTTCTTCCGGTTGCTTCTTCCCTTCGTCTGCCAACTTTGCTAAGATCGCTGTACAGCATAAAAATACCCCAAAAAAATTTGCCTCCGCAGGCTGGGGCAGTGCCCCAGACCCCTTGTAGCTGCACCGGTCCTTGCACTTGGCTTTATCATTTTGTCGGGCCATGAGATGAAAAAGGTTGGGAACCACTGATTTAGAGGACCTTGGTGTAGGGTACTGAACACAATCAGATGTTCTTTCCCAGTCCAAATAAAATAAAAATACAATTTCATAACTTACCACTGCTTCATAAGTCGTGAACTTGGGTTTCATGTCATTGCCTCTTAAGGTGATGAAAGCCCCCTTGTTTCCCATTGTATCACTAGAAGTAGAAATACAAGACAAAATTATAAGTTTTTACTAATGGTAAATAAATAAATAGGCATTTGTATATAACTAGCTGACCCGCTGCGACGTTGTTGTGTTGTTGATGTTGTTGTTGATGTTGTGTTGTGTGTTATGCCAGAACTCTTCGCGGAAGTGTACTAAACAAAACCCAAAACAAAACAAACAAAAGTGGATATCATAGAAACCTTCTCCATAAAAAAATACGTATAATAGGTGTCAACTTTCATGGTGATATGTCCAACGGTGTCGAAGTCAATTCATTGGCGAGTCCTCTTTGCAGGCACCGATCACCACGTGGAGGAGTTACAACAAAATGGATAGCATAGAAATCTTCCCCGTGAAAAAATACATATATGTGCCAAGTTTCATGGAGATCGGATGAATGGTGTAGTAATGCATACAGACAACATACATACATACATACATACATACATACATACATACATACATACATACATACATACATACATACATACATACATACGTTTTTGAAATTTTTGAAATTTTTTTAAAAATTGAAACCGAAAAAAAACCGATTACTTTAATATAATATATATATATATATGATAAAAACAAGGATCTTGGGTAAAACCGCGTCGAAAATAAGATGAACCAGGGCAGAACCTGGGCGTCCACCGACGTTTCGTCTGTACTACGTCAGACATTTTCAAGGTTGACTGTGACTCTACGGAGGTTGGAGTCACAGTGGTTGGCAAGCACGCAGCGCCCGCCTTATATAGCCTCGGCTGAAGGTGCGGGGCGGCGAGGTTATATAGAAAATAGGTGCGGGGCGCCGATGTCATATCGAAAAAATATATACGGATGGTGGCAATTGAGAAACAAAATAGCACAGCTTACTGTAGTGAAACCTTTTTAGTCCGGCTTCTTGTCATAGGGCCTGATTGGTTGTCTTTTGAAATGTTATTTGTGCTTAGAATTATTGAATCTGAAATTTGCACCACCTCTGAGGGATTTGGCTGAATAGGTCTATATATATATATATATATATATATATATATATATATAGTATATATTTCTCAATATGGTTAATCGGGAAACACTCCCGTAGGTGTAATTGTTTTTATTTAATACTATATATATATATATATATATATATATATATATATATAATATATATATATATATAGAAGAAGATAATAGGCATTTAAATGCTAGGTGTAGTGAAGTTTAGTGACAGGATAGGAAGAACACGGTTGAGATAGTATGGACATATGAAACGAATGGGGGAAAATAGGATGCACAAGAAAATGTATGAAAGAAGAATTGAAGAAGGAAGAAGACGGGGTAGACCAAGGAAGAGATGGAAAGACATCATAGCAGGAGACTTAGAGGCAAGAGGAGAGAGCTGGGAAGATGTGGAAGAGATACAATTGTGGGAGGATAGAAAGAAGTGGACAAATTTGGTTGCTAAACCCAAGCTGACCCTTCCAGAAGCAGGAAACGGCCATGGATGATGATGAGTAAATAGGCCTACTGTAATAATAATAAAAGCCCTTCTGGACAAAACATAGGTATTAGGTATCTTCTCTTCTACTCAAATACCCAATTACATACATAAAAAGATAGACAGATAGAACGTTTTATTTCCATGACTATTTTTTATATGTAGTAGCCTACAGTTTCACATAGGAGTAGGACATACAAGTAAGTTGAGTCTTGACCCTTGATTTTGAAAGGTTTGTGGAAAAAAGTATGATTAGGCCCTCTTGAGTAATTATAATTAATAATAATAGTCGTAATACAATAGCATGATACAATATCTGATAAAATAATATAAAGTTTATACATTAAAAGAACGTGTCTGCAAAGAATTCTTCGAGCAAGTAGTATGCTTTCCTTGTAATTGTTTTAGCTTAGTGCGGAATGTGTTTGTATTTCTTATGGTAGTCAGATCTGGTGGTAACTTATTAAACATCTTATAATTAATGTAGTAGTACATTGATTTATCTTGTGTAAGATTTGTATATGCTGAGTTGTATGGATTTTGTTAATTTGTTGTGTATTGTGGGTATGGATTTGGTTGTTGACAGCTGCTGCATTGGAACCAGTTACTTTTTTTACAAGGGTTGTTGCTTCAGGAATATATATATATACAGTAAGACCTTTATTATCCAATCACCGATTATTATCCAATCACCCGTATTATCCGAGCTGCATTCAGACGCAGTGCCGCGCTTTTTTACATGTCCTCACATACAGTGTAGGCCTAGCGGTGGGTGGGAACAGTTGTGAGAGAGAACGAGTACGCATGCGAGAGAGATAGTTTTGGGCGTGTTTCACCAGATAGCCGGTTGCGCTAATCTGAGCGAGGATGACGTGGAGGAGTGGGCTAATGGAACATGTGATGCAACAGGGTGTCAACAACTGACAGACGACAAGATAGTGGCGCGAGTAATGGAAGAGGAAGTGGACGATCCAAATGATGACCTTGAGACGCCGAGCATCATAACTCACACGGAAGGAGCTGCAGCCTCAGAACCACATTACACTATGTTGAACAACAAGATGACACAACAGCTGCCGATATCTTGTTAATCAAATGATTGGGAGACAAAATGGTGAAATGCAGACTCGTATTTTTGGATGAACGTAGCAAAGATTCCATTCCACTACACTGGAGAAAAAAATCCAGATTTTTTTTTTCTGTTTGTTAACACAGTTCCGGCTAAACCGATACTCCAATTGCGATGAAATTTTCTGGAGGCCTTCGAAATCTCTGAACTTAGAACTGCCACGTTTTTTAGCGCAATCGAAAAATTATTTCTTATGAAAATCGCAATTTTACGATTTTTTTTTATTTTTTAAATTTCTTCGACTTATAACACCTACATGCTTTATCCGATTGTTGTAATGATTTTTTCACAGAATCTTAATTTTATGAATTAATATATTCGTGTGAAATTTGAGCGCAATCGAAAAAATATTTCTTATGAAAATCACAATTTTACTATTTTTTTTTTCATTTTTAAAACATTCTTCGACTTATAACACCTACATGCTTTGTCCGATTGTAATGATTTTTTCACAGCACCTTAATTTTATGAAGTAATATATATGTGTGAAATTTGAGCAAGATCGAAAAATAATTTCCCATGAAAATAGCAATTTTACGCTTTTTTTGTTAAATAAACATATTGTACGCTCATCCTACAACGCGCCTGAAAAGCATTTGCGAAGCTTCCTAGTATTATGTCAATTTGTTTAGGCCTTGACATGCGTTTTTATTATGACAAGACGCCGCACCGCGCTATTTTAAATGTTCTTACAGACATTGGAAGCCGAGAGAGAGAGGAGAGAGAGAGACAGAGACAGAGAGAGGAGAGAGAGAGACAGAGACAGAGAGAGACAGAGACAGAGAGATTGATTGATTGATTGATCAAGGACTTTATTAGAGGCGGGATTAAGGCCAGTGAGGCCTTTTCTTACATCCAAGACAGAGAGAGAGAGAGAGAGAGAGAGAGAGAGGTGTTTGTGAGCTTGGTTTACAAGCTATTAAATCATTTGGTATGCCCTGTATGAAGTGTTTCTAACAAACAAAAAAGCGCAATCATCCGAGTTTTTCGATAATTTGAGCTGCACCCGATCCGGTCCAAAATTTCAACTCGAACCGAGCCTCCGTTCGAACGTTATGGCGAGACATACAAACAAAAAAAAACAAAACCAGTGACTATTTTTTCCGGCAGAGTCAAATGGAAACGCTCGCTTAAAAAGACATGTGATGTCATAACTCATTCGACAGCGTTGTTTACGAATGAAATCGACCACGGTCTTCTAGATCACGGAGCTAAATTCACCTCTCGGCCGTTCACCAGCTCGTGTTAAAACAAAAATTCAATGTTGACATTTTCTTTGTTAATGTTATCATAAAACCATTAATCGTTATAAATGTATACACAAATATGCAAATGTTATATCTTAATGTACAAATTATTGTTTATTATCATTTTTTAATCATATTTAATCATATAAATTTCATTCTAAAAAGGCTTCTATAAGTAAGATAATCAGCAAATATGATTTTTTCAATGACCACACGGTGATTGGTTGTACGGTTATGACGTATTGCCCTGTTTTTCCCACCATTATTACATGTATTTAAGCTCACTTTTATGACAGAAAATATTTTATAAATAAAAAAATTTGATATTTATGAAATCAGAAACTGGCCCTGAATACAGTAGAATAATAAAAAAAAGTTGTTAGACTTCCCTATTGCTGTTGTTGGTCTTCAAAATCAAATCATGCATAAGCAAAGCCTAATCCTAATATTAATACTGTATTAATTTTAATAGGTTGACATTTGGCAACACTGACAACAAAGTACAAACTTTTCCATAACTTTATCGACACGACCTACTTCAAGATATAAACTTTCACATTACTGTAAGATTTACAAGAAATCAGATCCCCTTCAAAACTCTATGTGCTCGTATTGATGTTTTTAAATGTTCCCCCATCAACCGAATTCAAGACACTTGTGGGTTGGTGACAACCTGTTGAATAGAGATTAATAAAACCGGAAATAAACAAATTAACTGCAAGTGAATCAAAATTCAATCAATCATCAAAAATTATATAGTTAGAAACATTGCCCGCGATCAGGACGACGGGGGGGGGGGGGGGGGGGCTGGGGGGGGCCATGGCCCCCCCAAGACACCATGCATTTTTATTAACCTTATCTTATTTTAAATAAAACTCAACATTCAGTATTGAGATTCCAATTCCCCTTGGAATAGTAACTTTGACCTTGTAATTGTAAGAAGGCTATAGGCCTAATAACACATAATTTTCGTTTTTATAATGGGCCTTAGGTCTTCATCCGTATCAGGTAGAATATTGCACCTTTTCGATACTTCCCTCTCTCTCTCATAATTATTGGAATTGGTTTGCCTTGCACATCATTCCCACCATGCAAGCACAGCGTTATTCTTGGAAATACGTCTCATTCTCCCCTTGTCTGTGTTGAATTTGTATTTTGATTTAATCTTTTACCATTACAAGACTACAGACATGCATTTGACAAAGCGGATAAATCTCCGAACTCAGTGATATAGAACCTATTCTTGTATTATAAACATTTGAAACATAGGCCTACTGTACTTATGCGAGTATAGGCCTTGGGTATATTTGAAATTGTCAAGTTCAAAAAGTGGGGTGCGGCCATTATGAGAAGCCATTTATCAATAGTAAATTTATATCCAACTCTTTAAAATCTGAGTGGTCAAAATAAGGGTGCGGCCTTTACTTGAGGGCGGCCTATAAGCGAGTAAATACAGTAATTATGTCTTCATGTGTATCATGTTACACTCTAAAACGGGGTGTTTTAAATGAAACACTAGACACACTTTTAAACACAGTTTTCAGCACCAATTTAAACATTTTCTGTATTTTTAAATGTTTGTAGAACTTTAAGACACACTTTTAAACACTAAACACTTGATATGTCTGTCAGTGAAGTCCCATCAAGCTGGAAAATTGCCTTCATCACGCCAATTCTGAAGCCTGAGAAAGACGCCTCTGACCCTGCCAGCTATCGTCCAATTGCCCTCACAAGCGCCCTTGCAAAGACGGCTGAGAAAATAGTCAATGCACGCTTGGATAATTACCTCGAAAGCAACTACATCATCGCCGAAGACCAGGCAGGTTTTCGGACAACACCGAGGCACCACAGACCAAGTCGCCTACTTTGCGCAGACAGTCAAAGAAGGTTTCAGCAAAGGTAAAAGCACACTGGCTGTCTCCATCGACCTTTCTGGAGCTTTCGACTCCACCGACCGGTCATGGGCAGTCAAGCAGATGATCAAAGATGAAGTCCCAAAAACAACATTGTCAGATGGCTCCATGACTTCATTAACAAGAGGCGTATCAAGGTGGTCCACAAAGGTGCCCATAGCAAAACACGTAAGACGCGAGCCGGAGTTGCTCAAGGTACAATCACAGCGCCGACGTCTTCAAAATTGCAATCAAGGACTCATCAAACTATTGAATCGAATACCTGGCCTTATCGTCAAAGTTTTTGCAGACGACTTTGTTATTTTTCTTCACAGGAAAATGTCCGGTTGGGACTGGAGCAAAAAATGGGCCTCGCCATGACGATAGCTGCAGGCTGGATCAAAGTGCACGGCTTTAAGATAAACTGCAGCAAAACCATCTGCACCTACTTCACGATGAGTCACAATCCCTTCAAGTTCAACATCACTCTTGATGGCGAACAGTTTAAAAACAGACAGATGAGATGAAGTACCTTGGCGTGACTCTCGACAAAAAAATGACCGGCAAGATCCACTTTGAAAAGGCTGCAGAGAAGGGCCAAAAACGACTACGACTCCTTCAAAGGGTAGCCGGTGTGTCCTGGGGCGCAAAACTAGACACTCTGGCGCTGACCTACAAAACGTACATCAGACCAGCCATTGAGTACGGCACCGAAGTCTTTCCTGCCGCCGCCGCAACGCACGCCAGCCATGTCGACAGAGTCCAAAATCGAGCCCTTCGCCTCATAACGGGAGCAGTGAAAACCACCCCAATTATCGCCATGGAGTGGTTCAGCCAAATTGAGCCTCTACAGCTAAGAAGAGAGCAGCGCGCTGTCCAACTGCACAAAAAAAACTGGCGCGCCAAACCCCGACAAATGGCTCAACTACCCAACCTCAAAAGTCAAGGCGCACACTAACTTGCTGAAACAGTCCACCAACTGAAGAGTAAAAACTGTCCTATCCTCCTAGAAGTACCACGTGCACCACTTGACGTACCACTCCCAGAGCTTCTGCCGGACAAGTCCAATCAGTTTGCCCCGGGGACCAAAATTGACGGCATCGAGAAGAAAGATGACCATGACCATAAAAACTGAAAGAGCTTGCCGAGAAGCACCTGAAGAAGCACTTTCCTCTTCAAGAGTGGGTGCACATCTTCACAGACGGCTCCTATGACTCGGCTACAAACAGAACAGGTTACGGCATCCACTGCATCTTCTTTGAAGAAGCCACTCCAATGGGAGCTGGCGAAACATACTTCGACGCTGAGGTCGCAGCCATTGCCAGGGCGGCCGAAAAAAAACGCCGAGGACCCCCGCCTTCCCCCTCAACAAGACAAAATTTGTGATCCTAAGCGACAGCGTCTCAGCCATCCAATTTGTCTCTCAAGCAGCGAACCTCCATCCTAAATCGCTGCTTTTCAAAAACTCCCTTGTCGGCATCCGACAGCAAAACAAACTATTAGAGACTCAATGGATCCCCAGCCACTGCAAGATCATGGGGAATGAAAAGGCAGACTTCTTGGCCAAAAGTGCCACAAAAGCACCGCAACCACCAGCAGCGCCTCTCTCCTACCAAAATGTCAAAACTAAGATCAAGTCAAAACCCCACAAAGGATCTTCAGAAACCCCACCGAAGAGACTTCACGCCTAAAGCACTGGTGGACCGAGATCAAAAAAGGGCCAGACAAAGACTGGTCGAGGAAGACGGCCACGCCCATTTCCGGCTTGTAACCGGTCACGACGTCTTGCAGCACCACCTGCACCGCTTCAACATTACAAACGAACCGGCCACCTGCAAACTTTGTTAAATTTTGAAGATCAAGACAGAGCGCATCTCTTCAGATGCGCCGCCCTCAAGAATGACATTGACTCCCTGCCCGATGACCTGAGCAGGATAGAAAAGGAGGCAGTCTTATATTGGATAGCAAGACAGAAGAATGGCTGAAAAGGCCAACTTTGCACAAGAAAAAAAAAAAAAAAAAAAAATGTCTGAACTAGTGCCTTATTTCAGTCACATGCAATCTATGTATATAAAAACGAATGTATGTCTGTCTGTGTGTACACCATTCATCCGATCTCCATGAAACTTGGCCCCATATACGTATTTTTCACGGGGGAAAGGGTTTTTATCTCTATTTGGTTAGTCGGGAAATACTCCTGTAGGTGTTATTCAAAAAATTTACTACAATTCAAAAATTAAAAAAGTCCGACCCAAACCGGAACGAAACCACGGATCTCCGCATTACAGACATAACCAATAGACCATCAGGACGGGTACATTTTAAACTCTGAATTGTAGTTGCATTATACATCTGAATGGATGGAACAGTACTGCAACGAATATCTGCTGTCTTTGAACTGACCACCAAACATTAATTATAATGTCATTACCTTACGCAGGTATGAGCGAGGGTTTATTTCTCGATTTGGTTAGTCAGGTGTTAGTGGTTAGTCCTGATGGTCTAGTGGTTAAGACGCCTGTCTGGAATGCGGGAGATCCGTGGTTCGATTCCCGGTTGGGGCAGACTTTTTTAATTTCTGAATTGTAGTAAATAATAGAAGGTTTCTATGCTATCCATTTTGTTGTAACACGTGGTGATCGGTGCCTGCAGAGAGAATACATTCGTTTTCATATATTTCCCACACAAAACTTGAACAGTCAGCCGGGTCGCCTGGATCGAACGCGCACTCGGGTCGGCGCACGCCCCTCCCCTCCTCCCAGCCAGATACGACCTTGGCTGCGACAAGATACATCGCCGGAACTATCTCTCTAGCACTCATTAGGCTTATGGGCTAACACACGATGCTGGCAACGGAGCTGTACTTTTATAGATATTTTAGTCCTGTTACGTAAATATTTTGGTATTTGGCAAATTTTATAGATATTTATATGTTTTTCATAGACCTGTTAAGTTGTCAAGTGGCTAATCTCAGTAATCCATTTAATTCATATTTTTATTCATATTATGATGGAACCGGAACCGAAAAATCGGGTACTTAACTACCCGGAACCGGAGCCGAAACAACTCCTCCACGTGGTGATAGGTGCCTGCAAAGAGGATACATTCTTTTTTGTATATATAGACAGTAGACTACAACATTCATCCGATCTCCATGAAACTTGGCACAAATATGTATTTTTTTCACGGGGAAGGTTTCTATGCTATCCATTTTGTTGTAACTCCTCCACGTGGCGATCGGTGTCTGCAAAGAGGATACATTCGTTTTAATATATATATATATATATATAGACTACACCATTCATCCGATCTCCATGAAACTTGGCACATGTATGTATTTTTTCACGAGGAAGGTTTCTATGCTATCCATTTTGTTGTAACTCCTCCCAAGTGGTGATCGGTGCCTACAAAGAGGACTCACCAATGAATTGACTTCAACACCGTTGGACATATCACCATGAAAGTTTACACATATATGTATTTTTTTATGGAGGTTTCTATGTTATCCACTTTTGTTTGTTTTGTTGTTCTTTTTTTTTGTACACTCCCGCAAAGGTTTCTGGCATAACACACAACAACAACAACAACAACAACAACACAACAAGTCGCAGCAACGCGCAACGGGTCAGCTAGCGTTTAATATTTCAAACGTACGTATATCGGTAACTAAATGTGTCTTCACTCTTCAGTCACTATATCAGAAACGAACATTCAGTGTCTATTTTTAAACATTTGTTATTTCAAACACTAAATAAAACACTTAATCACAATATTAAACACTTGGAAGGGTAGTCCCCTAACGAGGGTCTGGTGAGTGGTGATAGACTTGATAGACTTGGCTAGTTTCTGTCGCGAGTTGGATGGAAGTGCACATGTAGTTCTCAATCCGGCATCCTGCACTTATTCAAAATAATAAATGAACTTTCAAATTTCTGATTAGGCTACTTTAATATTTAAAACAAAAAGGTGAACGGTGTGCAACAAGTGAAATATTATTTACTTCAATTCAGAAACTAAAAAAGTCCGCCCCAACCGGGAATCGAACCACGGATCTCCCACATTCCAAACAGGCGTCTTAACCACTAGACCATCAGGACGGGTACGTTTTAGCTCTGAATTGTAGTTGCATTATACATCTGAATAAAATGTACCCGTCCTGATGGTCTAGTGGTTAAGACGCCTGTCTGGAATGCGGGAGATCCGTGGTTCGATTCCCGGTTGGGGCGGACTTTTTTAATTTCTGAATTGTAGTAAATAAAACAATTACACCTACGGGAGTGTTTCCAGACTAACCAAATCGAGAAATAAGTGAAATATGTTTTGCCCGTGGTAGTGTTAATAGTGAATGTGATTTTCATGGGAGTAGGCCTATACCCGTCGGCTGCTCCAGAATAAACAGTCACTGTATTAGGCATTGTTATAGACATGGACTGCGTAGTTTTTAACATTCATATAGATCAACCCATGATTGAGACACTTTAATTATGACTGTTCATGCTTCCCCCCCCCCATTGAAAATCTGGTAATCCGCTCATGCCCCCCCTAAAAAATGCACGGCCCTACCTTGGCCCCCCGACTCAAAGAATCCTAGCGTCGTCCCTGGCCGCGATCAATGCAATGCCATAAATCTCATAGGCCCTGCTTTCATTTAATCGTTGCTTACCAGTAGTTTGGTGCGGAGAAGACCGTGATGCACAATCCGTTGTGAGCCACCTCGTAACCATCGTTTTTGACCTCGTGACTTCTGATCACGTAGTCGAGACCATTTGCATCAAGGAATCTCTTGGTAACGTCCGGACCAAACTGGACGCCGACGCCTCTCTTGCTCGGCGCTCGGCCTGGTTGTGGTTGCGGATCGGACCACAGCAGCTCGCACATTAGGCCTTCGCGGAGGAAGAAAGTTATTAATCTCACAACATAAGTGAGTGCGCCTGTGTAGTCTACTTTAACTAGGAATGAGCAAGAACAAATACATGTTACATGTTCTATTTAACGATATGATAAATAAATTCATGTAGTTAATCGTAATTTTAAATATACAATGGCATTGCAAATTATTGTAAGCTTTTATTATCGTCAACATACGGAGCTAGCAATAATATCAATAGCACTAAAGGCATACAAAATTCTATTCTATTTGAATTGGTTATTGGTCCAGAACAATATTGAAACATAATTCAAAAACCCATCATCAGGCTGATGTGGTAAGAAAGACCCATCCAAAAATTTGTGTATTTAACTAGTGGTAATGGTCTTGATTAGGCTCAAGGTTTTTTAATTATTTATTTATTTATTGGATGAGTGCAGCAGACTTCAATTTTGCTATACACTTAGAAAATAGATCGGGTTTTATTTTGTTGGTTTGTTTGGTCTGTTTGTTTGCTCTTTACCGGGAAAACGGCTGATGTGATGCAATCTTGATGAAATTTTTAGGGGACCTTCGAAATCTCTGAACCTAGATTTGTCACTTTTTTGGTACAACTACAATCGAAGACATATTCCACATTTCTCACGAATATAGTACTTTTTTACGCACTTTTTATTAAATACGTGGGAAAATATCAATAAATATAATGTATGTAATACAACAGTGAATCAATGGCTTGAAGCCGCCTGCGGTGACTAATACGATTGGGGCTGGCCCACAGCGTATATCACTTAAAGAACGTGGGTTTGAATCCCGCAGAAGGCATTGGTTTTTAAATTTGTAAAATTGTTCACCCCCATATATCACCATCCATCGTCTCGAATAGTAATATTGCAATAGTAAATATATATATATATATATTTCTTACACCTGTTTCCAACATAAGTTGGGTCAGGGGGTGGCTTACCACCAGAGTTTCTAGGGCACACAGAGTTTATTAACACCGGCTTGTTGGGCCTGTCATGTTCTCTTCTCATTCAATTTCTTCATCTTCCATTTCATCTTTTCCGACAATATCGTCCTCTTCTTTCTTGCTTCTTGGATTTAGTAAATAAATAAACAAAACTAGTCGCACCCTAAAACTTACTTAAACTGGTGGACAAGTCACAGGTTGTATTGAAACTATAAAACACTGCAAATTTGTTCAATGGAAAAGTTGCAACTATGGAAAGAAAGAACCCAACATTTAAAGTGTGTTGGTTTTAAGTTTGACTTGTAGTTATTTTCATTGACTCCATTTGTTTAATCCAAGAAATTATTAGTGTATATTAACTTATTAAATTCCTACACAACCTAAAATTCCGCAAGTTCAAGTAATTGTTTGATTGTTGTATTATGGTGCTAGAAGCCAATTGAATGTATTGTAATCATCTGATTATTTACGGTCGTATTCTAGGCCTAGCTCATTTCTAAAGTGTAAATCTATTGAAATATTATTTTAAAAATGAAATGAAGCATTTACACTTTGTCAGTATTTCTTTAGTTTTGAGTCTATTTCTACCACATTAGTAAAATATTGAGTACAATTTATGATCGTGGAAAGTATGAAGATGTGTTTTGTGTATCAACAAGATCAACACTAGTGGACGAGTGTTGTGAGAGCCTTGAACGCGGCATTGCAAAAAATGCCACATATTTTGGAGATAGAGACAGATTGCTGCTTATTCAGATTGCAGCAAGAAAATCTAGCATCCATCAAATGATTTTGAGCATACGAAACAAAGGCTGACTCGATAGACTTCAATAACAAAAATTGATAAGGGCATGTGTTTCTTTTGCAACAAAATAGGAACACAATTTGAGTACAGGGAGTGCAGTACATCTTACATCGGCTGTTCAATGTTCATGTCTCTAATGATGGAACAGTGAAATACAATCATAATGCTTGTCTTGATAAACAAAATGCCCAGTTATGCTGGCGACACAATTTAATAAATGTATTAAGAAACACATTCTTACATTCGGTTTCGAACAGGCCAGTTCTTTCCTCAAGACCCTCTGCCGAAATGTTGTTTCTTTGTTATCTAGCAAACTTTGTATTGTACAGGTTTTAAGTTTAACTGTTTAACTTTATTAACTCTTCTATCGACATTTATCACTACTCAAACTGAAAACTTGAACGTGCATTACAAATAAGTTAAAGATCTATTAGACAATTTATTTTCTGGTATAGAAAAACGTCGCAATGGATATTACACTCTAGTTTAAGTCTGTGGAACTTAAAACAAAACGCATTGTACCAGATTAGGTTCAAAATGATATTCTTTGAGGAAACCAAGTGGAACAGTTACAATACTCAAAGCATGTCTATGAAAAAAATCGAGAGTTAGAATATAACATTTGAGTCCCTGACCAAAAGGTTTACAAAATGTAAAACTACAGTACATTGGTAAAACAATACATTGTCACAACAAAAACGAAACGTCGAAACAAGTTCCTTACTTGCTCAATTTTTTCTGTTTGTAAGGTCTCAGCAAGAATAATATTCAAAGAAAGCAATTGTTACATACGAGTTTTCTGTTGCACTACGAGGACTATTCTGGGCAAATGTCAAAATGCATTGCTTTAATGTAAGTGTGCTGCAACATAAACAGATAGAAGCAATGCAAGATTGAAAGACATTTCGAATTACTAGATGCATTTTTGGACAAGCAGAAAATATCAGAATATTATCGAGAGCTGAGTTGCAGGTATGGAATAGCTAGCAGAAGTGTAGGCTCTAAGCCAAATGAATATATATATATTTTATATATATATATATATATATATATATATATATATATATATATATATATATATATATATATATATATTTCTTACACCTGCTTCCAGCATAAGCCGGGTCAGGGGATGGCTAACCACCAGATTTTCCAGGGCACAAAGGGTTTATTAACACCGGCTTGCCAGGCCTGTCATGTTCTCTTCTCCTTCAATTTCTTCATCTTCCATTTCATCTTCTCCTTCAATATCGTCCTCTTATTTCTTGCTTCTTACCACCAGCGCACGCCTTTTCCTTCTGTCCTTCAACAGTCGTTCTGCTGCTTTTTCTTCCCAACACTCACCTCTCTCTTCAACATCATTTATTATTTGGTCCTTCCACTTCTTTCTTGGTGTACCGGGTCTTCTTATGTTCATATATCCACTTTCAAATTCTGCTCTCGGTATTCTCTTTTTCTCCAATTCCTTCATACATCCATACCATCTCAATCTTTCTCTTCCTATTTTGAACAAAAACTTGTCAACTCCAACTCTCTTCCTAATTTCTTTGCTCCTGATTTTGTCAAGCCTAACTACACCTCTATACTCCTACTAATTTCATTTCTGCAATAATTATATAAACACATCTGGGGCGGTGAAGATACTATATGCTCTGTGGAGACTTGAAATCGCTTCTAAAGGTAGACGAAACAATTTTATTTCCGCTAGAAAACTTTGTTTGTCGAGCTTTTTACCAGTCTCAAAAGTGCAACCGGTAATGTCATTCGATGGTGTATGTTTAATAGCAAGGGTGTCACACAGAAAAATTATCACCAACAAGAGCTGCATTGTACCCTATTTATTTTTACAACTTCAGTGCAGCGTATGGGCTAGCGATAGCGACAAATGCAACCAGGATTTCCCCCCCCCCCCTTGCCTTGAAGATTGCGGTTGGAAATTGGAAAGTAATCACTATAGGTGCCAGTAACAAATCTTCTACGGGCACTCGAAGGGGTGATTGAAGTAGTAAAATGTGTGTGTACAATTGCCATTGAACCGTTATCATATATGTATCTAATAATGAACTATAGAGTATTAATTAATGGTTTATTTGGGTAAGGGGGCGTCAACCGTAAGATCATAATGCACCACTCTAGCCTAGGGTATATGGGGAGGAGAGGCACATGCTGGTCAGAACCAGCCACGGGTACGGGTAGGAAAGGGGGCACGGTCGTCGTCTTTGTCATCGTCATCGTTCGTTGTGTATTGTCATCGTCGTCGGGGAGGTCATCAAGGGAAAGGGCAGGTGTCCCCGACGACGATTGCCATAGCTTGCCTCTAGTTTCGGGGAGTAATATACTCCGCTCTTACTAGCTACTACTTTTTCATTATCTAGGCCAATTCTACCCCGGGCCCAGACGGATTACTTAAATAAGTATGAAAAAGGACCATCTTGAAAATTAACTAGTATTATACAATTTTTAACATTCTACATTTAAATGGATATTTAGAAATTCGCTTGATCGGCAAATTCAGCTAATTTTCCATACAGTCTGGATCACTTTACGACCTCCAATTTTCACGCAATCAATTTAAATTTTTGCGATGTTGTATATAAAGGATGATCGCATGGCACGATCAGAGCACATTTCAACATTTAAAAAAAAATCCCTTTGCAAGCTTGAGACATAACTACAAATTACCTGTTTAGTGAGATAATTACGGTTAGTTACTAAAAAAAAAGTAAGCAATGTGCTCCGATCGCGCCATAGGCTACATACATTCTTACCAAACATTTAAATGCAAACCAAAACCCGATAGGACAAACGATAGAGCTTCAATGCAAGTGATCCTGTCTAAACCTCTGCATTCTGCGGCAAAGTCTCGTTTGCTCGAGTGCATCCAACAGACTTAAATATGGATAAACTAATAAATGAAATTGGCTCATCCGTCAACGCAACTAAAAATGCGGTAGAAAACCCTACATTAAAAATGCAGTTCAAAGTTTTATTTAAAAATGCTACCTACATAGCTTTTAAATTTTTTTTTTTTTTTTTAGAAAACACCAAATTTGGAAAAAACAGAATTCCGGTAAAACTAGAAAACTTGGTTTTACTTGTAAAAAAATACAGTTTGGATAATACTGCAGGCTTATTTTAGAATATCAACAAATGTTTGGTCTATAGGAATTAATTTGCAAATTCTCCAATCCAAAATCGGTACCTATGTAGCAGGCGACTTTTAACAATAACCTAATTAGCTAAGCAACAGGTGCCTTCAATCAAATGTTTGTGGAACGAGCAATTATCAACCGATTTGTAAAAATTTTAATGTTTTACTTTAAGGAAACTTAACATTTCATGTTTTTAATTAAATATTTTCATCAGCATTATGTATTTCTAACTATTTGATAACATGTCTAAAAAGTGATTATTTTCCAAGATGGCGGCACAAATTTTACTTTTTGTATTTTTTTTCAAACTCGGCAATGTGTTTTTAGTAGAATAACAAAGTTTCAATCATTTCCAAGAAAAAATCAAATTTTAATTAAAATAGTCACAACCCCCTCCACCCTTACCCTCTGCAAGGGGTAGAAAAGTGACACCTAAAAATCAATCAATCTAAAATCGTATTTTACTATTTGGAATATGCGGCGTTGCTCCATCACGAAAATCGAGCGGGAACCCTAAATCATACATTTGGGTAACCCACTAATTAGACTGTCTGGTTAGATTTTGATTTGACCATACCTTCTTCTGGGGGCTGTCGATTTCTGTCTATTTTCTTTATCTCACTTAACGTTACATCGTCCCGCGAGAAAAGGCCTCCATGCATAACCTAGAAAAAACAAAGAAGGAATGTTTATAAATAATAAATTGTTACAGTAATTGCAAATGAGTGTAAAGATGTATTGTATGTAAATGGTTTTATTATTCTAAACTTTTGCTTTTAAAAAAGTGGTGTTATATTTTTATTTTGTTTTCACTTTACCGATACCTGGCATTGCAAAAAAACAAAAAAGTGATATAAAATTAATAATCAATACAATATAACACTACTAGGCCTACTTTACAGTTTAAAATGCATAGGGAAATCAAATTTGCACATAGGTAAGTCGCCACTGTTTTTATCTCACAGATTCCACCTAGTGATAGCCCCTACAGGAATTAGTTATAAATGAAACACATTCCATAATTTAAAAAAAAAAATGCAATAATAATTTATAACATAATGGGGGGTATATCAAAGAATTATCCCCAGAGGAAAAAATCTATGGTTATTCCAAAAACATTGCCAGGTATTGTATTCACAGGGTAGGGTCATTGTTTGGATTGGGTTAGTTTTAGAGGTTTTTGAAGCCCCCTTAAGGCTATTCGACCGCGTTTTTCTATTGTCTCAAATATGCTACCAAGTCAAAATATGGTGAATGGCTTTGAAACCTGGCACTATTAGAAAATCAAAATTATTTTTTTCAAAATTTTCTGATCGGGCACACGGCAAATATCGTCTCTTCACAATAATTTCAAACTTCAATTCGCCCAAGCACTTCATTCAACGGAGGTAGTTGTGTTTTTGTGACATACATTAATTTTCAACTGGTTTTCTAGAGGCTATTACCCGATATCATCCCTAGTTAACCCTTTTCGGTCGTATGTCGGCTGTCAGCCGACAAGGGTGTTTTGCACCCTGTTCTACACTCCCATGATTTTTTTTTAATTAAAAAAAAATTGATTTTTTTTATGAAATTTTTTTTATGAAAATTTTTATATATTGCTCAGTCATTTAAGTGTTTGAAATTGTACTTTCTACAGTAAACAGATCCACGCCTTCTAAAAAATAAACAAAAAATCCGACCCGAAAGGGTTTAAAGATGGAAAATACCAAATAATAGGTATGTTATTGTTAATTAATTAATTAAATAAATTGTAAAAATGTGTTTTTATTTCGAGAATAAGTGTTAATTTGGTATTACTATCTCCAGTTAGCAGTGTTTTGGTTTTATTTTCATTCAGCGGTGTTACCGTTTTTGTTTTAATGCATAAAATCAAAATGGCACAGAGTATGGCCTACATGTATTTAATTTTTTTTTATATTATTATTATTATTGTATAATTATGTAATATTCATCTGAATGTAAGACTTTGTATTCTTCTTGTAAATACTGTAATCAAATTATTCAAATGTATCCCACAGCTACATTCTGCTCTTCAACAAGTCTTTGATTTGACAGCAAAAGCTGTAGTTATTAATGACGAAACAGTTCTTGTTATGGTGCCGTCCGCAGCCGTCGGCGGTGGCATATTCGGTTAGGGCATAGGTCCAAGGAGACGTAGGTTCGAGTCCCGCATTAGGCATGGGTTTTTACTTTTTAGTACCTGTCCTTTACCCCATATGTCACCACTCATCGTCTCAAATAGTGATTAAGCATTATTTTTTACAGACATTAAGCAAAACATTGTCTTAGTTACCTGCTTGCTACATACATGGTTGCCACCACAATGGATATCACATAACCTCACGTAGAAGACAACAGTTTGATTCGGTTTTCTTTGAGTAAATCGTTATGTTTGCTGAACATACCAAATTACATAATATGCTATAAGTGTTCTGATGATAATAAAATTAAAATAAATTAAAATAAATTTTAAAAACAAATGATTCCACTTACCAAAACTCTGTTGTTAAGGCAGTGAGCTAGTGGTAGCCAATTGTAAACTTCAGTGAAAAACTCGGCCATTTGAGGGGTGTACTTCGCCTTGACTTCCCCTTCAAAGCCGTACATTTGGTTCATCGTTTGACTCTCATGGTTTCCTGCAACATAATGAAAAGTTTTATGAATAGATTGATTGGATTAACCTGCCATGGCATCCCTGTGTAGTAACCTTGCTGATGATGACAACATGCATGCAGAATTTGCTTCTTGCGTGGCCCTACCATAGGTATGGTTGTGTTCTGAGTTTTGTTTGTATGTAGTTAGCTGATTTTTAGTAGTAGTAGTAGTAGTAGTAGTAGTAGTAGAAATCTTTATTTAGCATTTTGCTATTTTTACATACACATACACAAGCAGAAATTATACAATTTACTTTACACATATTCATTAAATTCAGTCCTCAATGGACCAGACTGTGCGTCTGGCATTTACATTGAATCATTCAAAGCATTAAAATGTTCACAATTTACATTATCAACTTTTCAACTAACTAGGCAGCTACACTAATATTAAAATAATAAGCAAGTCACTTTCTTAAGATATCCTACAATACTACGTTCTACAGATGTTAGACTTAGAATAGAACACTGTAATGAACAATTTCTGTCTCATATTAGGTATTTGAGATGACCACTATAGATAGGTTACCTGTGGCCACCTCACATTTTCATTTTATCACATTAACTTGGTTTAGTCCAGAAATCCTCAGTACCAGTAACATCTCTATTCCATCCGCATCCTTTAACAATCTTACAGCAATTAACTCTAAATCTGTTTATCTCTTGCACGTTTCTTACTTCTAATGGTACCCTGTTAAATATTCTCATCCCTTTTGCAAAAATAGTGTTATTTCCAAATTTAGTGCTATTTCTTTGAATGATCATATTTTTCCCATTTCTAGTGTTATAATGATTTTCTTTTATGTTTATTAACTTTCTACACAAGTATCCTGGCCCTATTCCTTTTGAGATTTTAAACAAGAAAGTTAGTGTGTTTAAAAGAATTCTTTGTTTGACGTTCAGCCATCCTAACGCTTCGCACATCTCACTAATAGATGTTCGTCTAGATACCCATAGTATACACCGCATTACTTTATTTTGTAGCTTTTGCATCCGTGTTATGTCATTTTTATTGAGTAAGAATAAAATAGAACTACAATAGTCAAAATGCGGAGTTATTATTGCTTGGCAAATTTTAATTTTGCTACTAATTGGTAGATTTCCACACATTCTTTGAAAAAGTCCTACTTTCCTGGCTAACTTCTTAATGATCTGTTGTCCATGTTTTTCAAAAGTCAGGTTTTCATCAAATATTATGCCCAAGTATTTGAAATCATGTACAACATCTATTTTTTTCTCCTCTAATTTTTAGGTCAATTTCATTTAATTCGATTTGCTTTTGCCTATTTTTGTTACATATCACCATTGCCTTTGTCTTTTTTACATTTGGTGTCATCTTGTTATACCCAAGCCATTGTTCTAGTCTGCTTAAATCTTCTTTTATATGTAATAAAACCATTTCCAGATTTTTCCCACTGCATACAATTAGAATATCGTCAGCATAAATATAAATTTTACAATATTTAAAGATATGCACTATGTCATTAATATATAAAATAAAAAAAGTGGTCCAAGGACTGAGCCTTGCGGTACCCCATTGTTGTTTTCACTTGATTTAGAATATGCCTTGTTGTACTTTACCTTTTGATACCTATTTTTTAAATACGATGTAATCCATTTTAATACTATACCAGTAAAACCATAATTTTTCAGTTTATCAACAAGAATACTTTTATCAATTGTTTCGAAAGCACGCGTTAAATCCAGGAAAATTCCTATACTTATATCTTGATTTATTATTTTACCCTTTAGATCCTCTGTTACATACTGAACCGCATGTTCACATCCGTACTTGCTGCAAAAACCTGATTGCTCCTCAATTAATATACCATTATCTTCAATAAAATCTACAATTTGCTTCTTAACAATCTTCTCCATCAACTTATCTATTACATGTAGAGTATTTATTGGCCTATAGTTTTCACCAATTATTGTTTTTGGCACTTTAGGTATTGGTATGATGATTGAAGTCTTTAGTTTGTCAGCTACATCCCCTGTCCTTAGTGATACATTCATAAAGTTTGTTAAAATAACCAGCATATCCCTATTACCTGTGACTAATTTCAGAATTTTATCTGAGATCATATCATCACCTGATGCTGTATCTTTTAATTCCATTACTAATTCTTTAACTTGTTTCTCACTTACTTCCTCAAATTTTTCTAGCTTGTTTTGTGTGTTACTTTTTACATTTCTTAGCACCACAGTTTTATCAATGTCACAGTTTGTTTGATTTACTAAACTTTCTATACTTTGAGTAAAATATTCATTAAATTCTTCTGCTATATTTTTATCCTCCAAAAATATCTTATTTTTTAAATATATTTCTGTTTTTGTTTCATTGGTTTTACATTTATAAAAGGTTTTTTGGATGAGCGTAGCGAGCGGAAGCGAAGACTTCAATTTCACTGACCCCCAAAAAATTTAGCTACGTTTTTTTTTTTTTTTTTTTTTTTTTTTTTTTGTTTTTGTTTTCCGTCTGTTTGTTCGCTCGATTCCGGGCAAACGGCATATGCGATCTTGATGAAAATTTGACCGGACCTTCGTTTTCTCTGAACTTAGAGGTGTATTGTTTTTGGGTACAATCGAAGAAATATTCTCATGAATATCGTACTTTTACGATTTTTTTCGATTTTTAGTGCGATATTTTCGTGACATTTGGGCCGATTCTGACCAAACGGGTGGGGCTAGAACGTTCATATTTCACATGGACATTACGATTATGGTGATGTAGTACCTTTTGAAAGAAAAAATGAAAAGTTAGCTAGAATCTATAGAAATAGAGGTTTTAATAGTATTAGTTTTCAATTTTTAGTGCGATATTTTTGTCACATTTGGGCCGATTCTGACCAAACGGGTAGGGCTACAACGTTCAGATTTCACATGGACATTAAGGTTATGGTGATGTAGTACCTTTTGAAAGAAAAAGTTGAAAAAATTAGTCAGAATCTACAGAAATAAAGGTTTTAATATGAGTTTTTTGAAGTTTATAATACCAATTAACAAATAACAATAGAAACTTGACAACAATCACCTCCACAATGCATTCAAAAAGCACTTGCAAAGGAAAAGTGCAAACAAACGCACAAATCGCAAAAAAAAAACTTACAAAAAAAACGCTCATCCATCAACGCGGCGGGACTTTAGCGTTTTCCTAGTAGTAACTTCCACACCTCTTTTGGCTGACCCTTCTTTTCATCCAACTCTTAGCGTAATAACTATATTTTTTTTCGCGAATTTTGCTTATAACCTTATTTTGTTTTCTTTATATTCTGCCATTCCATTATATCATTACTCCGTTCTCGCTACTCTATGATAGTAGTTTCTTTCTTTTGCAGTTTTTTATTTCTGCATCAAACCATCTTTTTTCCAAGTGTATGTTTTTGATTTTGATTGACTTTGTTGATGTATGTTTTCTACAGAACTGCTAATATTATTAATTATTTCTTCTTTCATATCCTGTACAGTATTGTTATTGTAATTACAACTCAAATTACCATTTATATTAGAATTCCAGCTTTTTCTTTTAGGTCTTCCCAAAAAAAACTCTTTAGTTTCTTTATTATTTAGAAGATTTTTACTATCTATATATGTGATTACCTGTGTCTTTTCTCTTTGCTTCATATCTGGCATTATTGTTTTCCATGTTTAGTTTTTTATTAAAATATTTTATGGTCCGATATTGTCTCCTCTAAAAATTCCACTTTAAATATGTGTTTTCTAATAACTGCTTAACGCATATCAATAATGTTCTTGTTTTTTTAACTAGTTTTGATTTTTAACTGTTACTTCATCTAGTAAAATCATTAACTAATTTATAAATTTTAAAATTTTCTAAAAAACATTTTTACTTGTTTTAAAATAACAGAGTTTTACTTAGGTCAATAAAAAAATCCCCGCTTTCAGATTTTTATTTCTTGCTTTTTCATTAATCAGTTCCCTGAGTTTATTTTTTAACCTCAGTCTTTTTCATTTTGGGGGATACATAAGTAACATTATAATTATAAAGAGTAAATTTACTAACTTGATATCAAGGCCTGATGAGCCCCAGAAAGACAAAACGCATAGGGATTAAGGTAACAAATAACTTTAATTAGCTGCGTCTCATCAGCAGGTGAAAAGTATTTTGCCCCCCCCTTCAGGTGGGTTTTTGTTTGCTGTTCTTTTTCCCCTATCCACCCCTTTTTCAATTAACCAAACACCTAAAAGACAGTTGTAGGCCTACATAAAGTCAGGCCATGGAAATATAAAAGATTGATCCAATTGTATTTAGTCATGAATTTACCTATGATGATAACTTTTCTCAAATTGGCATTAAAATTTTAAAAATGTGGTGAGTATTTATGATGAGACTGTATTTGATAGCTGTTGGGTTTCTAGACACTTTTAAACCCCTTTTTAATTTTTAGTAGCCCCTACAGTCGACAACGATATTTAAACAGCCTTTCACATACTCGCACCACTCTCCTTGTAGGTAAGCACAGTTTGTGGAGAATCTCGCTGTGAGCATGCAAGTAACTGTGCCAGCTAAGCATTGGAACGAGTTTTTTGCTGAAACACTGGAAAGGAAGTAGTGGGGTTCCTTTGGGACATTGCTGGGTATTTGGGATGGCCTTACTTTTTTGTACGCTACAAAAGAGACTTTTTTTTATAGCTTTGGCAAAAATTAAGGCCACAGTGTCTTTTTTTCGCTCAAGTAAGTACATACAGAGCTCAGCAGTTTTTAAAAAATGAGATTCAGGTTTGGTGGTTTCTTCCCCCAAAAGTTGTTACTCCCCCATTCATGTTCCAATTTTTCCCCAAAACCTCATAACAGTATTGAAAAAGCAATAAATCAGTGTTTTCATTTTTTTTTTTTTTTTGCCGTTATTCTTTTTTTTTATTTCTTTTTCTTTTGTAATCTTTTTATATTTGGTTGATTAATTAATTGCATTTAATATCCTTTTTTGAATTTGTTACCAAAATTATTATGTTATTAAATATTATTACATTGTTGTAATATTACTATTTCAAATAATTTACTTAACTGTAGTTCATTTCATTGTTGTGTCTGCATCTATGTAATAAGATTTAATTAGTTGTCCTCCTTTGTAAATCAGTTTGAATCCGGCCGTTTGGATCTTACGTATGTTAAATTAGCCATTACTTAGGTACATTTTTTAAAATAACCATACAAGCTAGAGCTCTAATTTTTTTTTCCTGGTTTAAGAATTGAATTCTTCACACTTTTCCCCTTTCATTACACAAATTGTATAGTTGGAAACTATATTTAATTGTGTTTAATTAATCAGTGTAATTAGTGTACATTTTTTGAATATTTTAACACATGTTTGAATTATTATAATTAAAAGTAATACAAAAACTGTATTATTGAAAGGGGCAAAGTTTTCAGACTCAATATATCTACATGCTCTGAAATTTTCAAGACATTTGCATGTATAGTTCCTGATATATCTACATGCTCTGAAAAGTACCTTTGATTAAAAATAATGTTGAGAAAATCAACGTCAAAGTTTCAACTTACAGTAAGTGCATTCCTGCCCCATAGTCTGAACATAGTCACTAACTTACAAAAAAAATTCTAAAAAATCGAAAAATAATTTTTTTTCTAAATTTTTTTTTTCATTTTATTCTACATTGGATGAGCGTAGCGAGCGAAGCGAAGATTCCATTTCACTACACTGGAGAAAAAAATCCGGAATGTTTTTTTTTCTTTCTTTTTTCTTCTTTTTTTTGTATTTTTGTGTGTCTGTGAACACGATTCCGGCTAAACCAATACTCCAATTGCGATGAAATTTTATGGAGGTCTGTAAATCTCTGAACGAAGAACTGCACGGGGGGAAAAATCGATCAAAAAATTATTTCTCTTAAAAATCGCGATTTTACCTTTTTTCGATTTTTAAAAAAATTCTTCGACTTATAACATCTACATGCTTTATCCAATTGTAATGATTTTTCACAGAACCTTAATTTTATGAATTATTATATTCGTGTGAAATTTGAGCGCAATCGAAAAATCATTTCTCATGATAATCGCAATTTTCCGATTTTTTTTTTCAATTTTTAACATTTCTTCGACGAATAAAACCTACATGCTTTATCCGATTGTAATGATTTTTTCACAGAACTTTAATTTAATGAGTTAATATATTCGTGTGAAATTTGAGCGTAATCGAAAAATGATCTATTAAAAAAATCACAATTTTACGCTTTTTTCGTTTAAAAAAATTACGCTCATCCATCAACGCGGCGGGACTTAAGCGTTTTCCTAGTACTATACAACGACACACAAATGAATAATAAAAAATACGATTTTTTAAAAACCTCTGACGGCCGGACCCCCTTAACTGAATAGGATAGACGTTAAATACTAAATAAAAAGTAGCAGCAGGACCTTCTTACTCGTGCAATCGTCCAAGGTGCAAAAAAAAAAAAAAAAAAATTGCCCACTAAAACAAATACAAAATAAACCATCCTACAAATTGCAAAATTGGATATCTAACGGTATTAAAGTCTCAAGTGCTAATAAAAGGAGCCTTTTATACATTAACTCACAGTTCCCAAATGTGCCATTCCTAAAAACATATATAAAATCATATTTAAAAATTTACAAAAGAGTTCTTAAAAATGCAAAAAGTAACCAAATAAGAGAAACCATATCAACTTCAGACAATAAGTCAAAATCAATTTGGAAAATAATAAATGAAGAAATAAATCGTAAGCCAAAAAAGCCTAATGATAATATAACTCTTCTCAACAATAATACATTAATTAAAGATCCCAACGTAGTAGCCACAACATTGAATAAATATTTTACGAGTGAAGCATCTTACCTGACAAATAATATAAGTACCAGAAATTATCCAAATAATCCAAATCATAATTTCCAAACTTACTTATCAAAGTCAAACAAAAGCCCAATTAACTCCCTATATTTGTATGAAACAAACCCTAAAGAAATAAAAGATATTGTACTTAAATTAAAGCCAAAGCACTCTGCAGGTATTGATGATTTGTCGATTATAGTTATAAAAAAATGTATAAATGAACTAGCTGAACCTTTATCCGACATTTTCAATACTTGCTTTGAAGATGGTGTCTTTCCCAAGGCATTAAAAATATCCAAAATTATACCAATATTTAAAAAAAGGAAGTAAACTCATTGCAAGTAACTATAGACCTATATCCATCCTTCCAGCTGCCTCAAAAATATTAGAAACTTTGATATTCAATCGAATGATCGCATTCTTCGATGAAAATAATATCATAACAGAGAGACAAAATGGCTTTAGACGAGGCAAATCAACAAGTGACACAATTAGTAGATTTCTAAAAACTATTGTTGAAGCAGTCGACTCAAACATACCAACATTGGGCATATTTTGTGATCTAACAAAAGCGTTTGATTGTGTTGATCACAAAATACTGCTGGACAAGTTAGAGTACTATGGTATACGTGGGAATGCATTGAAACTCTTAACATCTTACCTGACCGACCGACTACAATGCGTAGTACTGACTGATCTTAAGAACAACAAATTTACAAACATTAAATCAGAATTTGAAAAGGTTATTTGTGGAGTTCCACAAGGATCGATCCTTGGGCCCCTATTCTTCATTATCTCTATTAACGACCTACCTGACAATATTGATGATGCCGAGTTGTTTGCTGATGACTTTACTACTAGCGTAACGGCTGCGAATACAGTTTTACTCAAAGAAAAGGGAGAAAAAAGACTTACTGAGTCTATTGAATGGTTTACAATGAACAAACTATTGCTTAATTCTCTAAAAACTAACTTTATCCAGTTCCATTCAATTCAAAAAAAGAAATCACTAAACTTCATACATTGCCTAGCAAATTCAAATGACAAATCAGTTGTAAACTCAGTTGAACAAACAAACTTTCTAGGTCTAACAATAGATAAAAACTTAACATGGCATGCTCACATTAAGATACTGATAAAAAAACTCAGCTCTGCTTGTTTTGCAATTAAAAGCATCAAACATATAAGCAATGTATCAACTGCTAAAGTATGCTACTTTTCTCTATTTGAATCACATCTAAGATATGGGATAGAATTTTGGGGAATGTCAACTCACATTGATAAAGTTTTCATTGTACAAAAACGAGCAATTAGAGCATTATATTCCCTTGGGCAAAGGGAGCATTGTAAACCTTACTTGTGTGCTCTGAACATTCTTACAGTTCCATGTCTTTACATTCTTAAATCAGTCTTAAGCATTAAGAAAAACATTCAAATCCTTGCAGTTAATGCGAATGTACATACTCACAACACAAGGCAAAAACATGATCTCCATCTTAGCCAATGTTCTACAAACCTTGGCCAGAAAAACTCTGATTATATAAATAAAATTCTCTACAACCTTGTTCCAAAAGAAATCAAAGATATACCTCAATACATTAAATTTAAAAATGAGCTGACAAAATTTTTATTACAAAAAGCTTACTACAGTGTAAATGACTTTATCACATCAACTGACCTACCATAATTTTCAATCAGTTGGTTGTTAAATGTTACAATATTTGAAATTTGGAAATTAATGTTCTTATTCATTTCTCTTTATCCAAGTTAATTAACAATGTAATATTGTAAACTTGCACTGTATCATTGGCTTTTGGTAGTTAGCCTTTATATTACCTAATATGAGAGACAATGTAATGAAAGATGATTATTTGTTAGTGTAGTGTATTTTGTATTATTAGTAGTGTATTTTGTTATTAGTAGATGTACTGTATGTATAGTATTTATACATATACTATTGTGTAAACTTCATTAAGTTTAATAATTGTGTACAACTAAAATGGACTACACGGTGAAAACTGTTGAAAACTGTAACTATTGTTATTTGTTGTTGTCCAAAAATAAATTGAAAAATTGAAAAAAAGCTTGTCTCATGTATCCGCACACCAAATCATTCACCGCAGAAGCTACCCATCCACAAAAACTGCCTGACTTCCAACGAGCTCAATCATTAAAATGCACTCAGTGTTTGGCTGCATATATGTAGACAACCTAAGAACTCTTATACAAGCCAGTGTCACATCAGAAGGATCTGGAGAAACCTGTAGCCCAACATGTTGGTGAACATAACCTGTTTTTTGAAGACATCTTCACTACAATCAAGGCACTCCCCTGATTTGGAGCTCAGACTTGGGAACTATCGGTGTCACTTCAATTAATCTTGCAACCTTAACAACAGGTAGCAGGACTGCTATTTTCCCTTGCCCCTCATTGTATGTATTATATTCATGCCTGTATGCCGAGTAATGAAACAAACATATCAGTAACTCGTCTTCGTTCGCCTATTTGTGTCTGTGCGACCTGCCTTATGTGTTTAAGGCTATTCGACCGTGTTTTTCTATTTTCCAAAGTATGCTACCAAGTCAAAATATAGTGAATGGCTTTGAAACCCAGCTCTTTGAAAATCAAAACTATTTTTTTCAAAATTTTCTGATCCGGTACACAACCAATATTGCCACCTCAAAATAATTTCAAACTTCAATTCGCCATGGCAAACAATTCAACGTAGGGTGTTGTGTTTTTGTGGCATTAATTTTCAACTGGTTTTCTATACGCTGACTAAGAGAAAAGAAGTTTTTTTTTAACAATTGTCTTTCCTGAAAATTTTTTCGTTTGTCAGTACAAATCGGTACAAAATACAGCCAAACGAAAAAATTCGCAGGAAAGACAATTGTTAAAAAAAAACTTTTTTCTCTCAGTCAGCCTATAGAAAACCAGTTGAAAATTAATGTCACAAAAACTCAACACCCTACGTTGAATGGTGTGCCCTGGCGAATTGAAGTTTGAAATTATTTTGATGTGGCGATATTGGCCGTGTACCAAATCAGAAAAATTTCAAAAAATAGTTTTGATTTTCTAAAAGTGCCCGGTTTCAAAGCCATTCACTATATTTTGACTTGGTAGCATATTTTGGAAAATAGAAAAACGCGGTAGAATAGCCTTAAGGTAAATTGTCGTCCTTCTGTGATTTTCCCCTCACTAGAATATGCCTATGTCATGTATGTATACTAGGGATACACATTGATACTTTTTTCATTATCGATTATCAAAATGGTAATGTTATTATCGAATCGATATCACGAATAAAGCCTGTTCCGATCTATAAGTGGAACCTCAAGTGTGGCAAGCGTAAGTCAAAACAAAATAATCACGTTCCGTTTACTGCCTGGCTGTCTTCGATGTCATGTGTTTGGCTTCCGTTATCGACTGATAAGTCAATTCCAAACATAAATCTCGAGTGTCATGGCACAACGTGAGATAATCTCCGTCTTTAGAGTACTTTAGAGTTCGTACCACTATTGACGAATTATTATATATTTTGATAATCGATAATGAATTTTGGTTATCGATTATTGAAATAATATCTTTTATTGATTGATCGATAATATTGATTATCGTGTGCATCCCTAATTTATACTTATGGTTATGTACAAACTATAATTGAATGGGCCAAGTCAATAAGTGCCCAAGTTACAAAAAATGTGCAAATGAGTGCAAGAAACACCCAAGTTCGAGCAGTTATAAGCCATTTACCAAGTGATGAAAACTTGACTCAAGGCAATAAAAAACTGACCAAGTAATGTACTTGGGTCAGTTATTGCCTTGAGCCAAGTTTTCATGAAGAAATGACCGAGTAACCTGTACTTGGTCAGTTATTGCCATGAGGTTGGCGATTATGGGACTGCTTATGTGGATATTAACTAAAGTAAGGAATCCTCCTCCTCTCCTAGTCTTATTTTATATTGTTGTACAAATAATTTAAGAAAAAATAATATATTTTGGGTAAAATTTAAAAAATATACATATTTTACAAGGGTAAAATTAAAAAAATATAAATGTACATACTATATATTTTTATTTTTACATTTATTTTTCAAGTGACGTGATAGTTTATTGATATGTGGCTGCAAAGGGGTGGAAAATGCTTAAAAAATGGTTTTATTCCTTAAAATGAAAAAGTTAATGCAAGAAAAGGCCAAATGACAACCTCAAGTCAATAACTAACCAAGTAAAAAAATTTCCCAAATTTTTCCAAAAGTAAAGTCAAAAAATAAAAATCCTAAAATTATATTATTCGGTATCTTAAGGTTAAGTAGTGTGCAATTTTGTATGCTTTTAAATTAAAAATTTGCTGCGTTATCTAGTTTTATCTATTTATCTCGGAATGTGGTCTTTGTAACTTGGTCAGTTATTGACTTGGCCCATTCAATTCAATTAAACTTGTTCCGTGGAGATTAAAACCAAATTCTTTAAAAAGCTTATTTGATTAAAAAAAGGATTGATTAACCAATCACTGATTGACTAGAAAAACAATAATTATTTCATTGCTTAATTGCAAAACAAGAGTAGCATTGATTTTACACTACAGCAAACTCAAACTCATAGTTTTGAAAATCAAACTTCGAACTTCACAAAAATTTTGAACCCAACCGAACTCAAACTCAAACTGAACTTAAAGGGATATCAAACAGTTATTATACAGCAAAATAGTGACAAGCCTGGAACGGCCCCTCCACCATTCAATTTTTGTTTTTAAATTTGTACCTGAAAACTAAGAACTAGTTTTTGACATTTCAAATAAAAGGTCATCGCACACCGCTACAATTTTTTATGAACTTTTTTTAAGTTTGAGTTTGAAATTTGAACGTTTGCACATCCCCTACTACAGAGTCTACCAGTTAATAGTAGGGTAGCTTGCTAGTAGGCCTACTTGCTACTATACTAATTCATACTATTACCACAGTTTGATAGATTAGCTGTAGGCCTAGGCCTGATATTCAATTTGCCTATTCTAGTGCAGCATGACAAATAAAATAAGTAAATGCTTATTAATATTATAGATTGTGATATACTTACCCCGGGACATGAAGAAGTGGTCAGGATACAGCAGCTTGAAGCCAAACAGCGTGAATATACATTCCACTGAGAAAGACCCTCGGTCAACAAAGTCACCGTTAAAAAGCTAAGTTTAGTTAAAGTCAAAACAGTATGTTCAAAACTTCAGGCATTACAAAAATCCAAACAGTTCTTGAATGCCCACCAACACTAGGCTCTTACTGGTAGCTCTAATGTTATTTCAAGAGTTAGCATTATCATATCTTGTATGTTGGTGTTCTAACAATATTGATTATTTGATTCCCTAACGACATCAATATAGCAGGGAAGTCGAGAATAATTTTGATTTTTTTTTGACACTCGACTAGTGTTGAAACACAATTTAATAATCCCTTATATTGTTACACTTGTAACATTAGACGTGTAGCTATTCGATTCCGTCATTGTGTTTGGAAAAGCATCAAAGTTGTTGGTTGAGCATAATATCAAGACGTAAAATTGATATTTGAAGACCGGTTTGAACAGTGGATTTAGTAGGTAGGTGTCATACATAGTAAGTGAATTTGGCCAAGTCCTAAAGCTTTCTTGGGCAACAGAAAAATTTACTTCTTTTAAATTTTCTTATTCTCATAATCGGCATCAAATCATGTTGTGTCATGTGTTGTCATGTTATCGAATAGAGACAGGATTCCCTTTAATAATGCTTTAATAACTAGGAAACGCTCTGTTGGACGCGTTGATAAGCGAGCACGTGCTATAGCTAGACCCACATTGCAATTTATTAAAATTGTAAAATTTGCGACGTTCGCTGTCCACGGGCCATGTTTCCAATATTATTTATTATTGCCAAGGTAGGCCTATTTGGGTAAACCTTTAATTTGTGGATAAAATCCACCGCCATCTAGAGGACCTTGACATCATTTCTTTGGGAAAACGTAACAAATAATACACTGCTTCCTCGGTAGTATTTTGATTACTTCTAGGTGGCTGTGCATAGTGCGAACCTCGTGCGACTTTTCGTTGCCATGGTAACGTTACTTTTGTTATAATGTAATTTCCATCTACACTACTTATCGGATCAAAATAAAGTTAACATATTCGTGACCGGACGGACATTCTAAATGATTTGGCCACCTCAGATTTTGTCGCCGTTTAGTTTGAAAAAAAACTTTTGATTAACTTTAATGTAACTTTTTAACTTTTTGAACGATTTTGCCACAAAACTAATGGCATTCAATCGGGAACAAAGCTTGCGGATGGTCAAAATTTCAACTCGATCCGAGCCTCCGTTCGAACGTTATGGCGAGACATACAAACAAAAAAAACAAAACAAAACCAGTGACTATTTTTTCCGGCAGAGTCAAATGGAAACGCTCGCTTAATAATATATAACAAACTTCAAGGGTGGCAAGTACCAATGATAATTTTCCTTACGGTAGAATCTCTAATCTTGGCTTGGGCAACATCAACTCCAAAATAGATTACTTTTACAGTGCTTTTTTCTAACTAAGAAAACGCCAAAGTCTATAGACAAGCCATGATTCTGCTGCATTAGACTTGAATTTATACAATATGGAATTTCACATTTAACTCTCAATTGGGCAATAAAGTTAAACATAGATGGCAGTCGTGTCGTTTCAAAATCCTCACGAAAATAGTTCCAGCCTAAACCACCAGAGCACATGTCGTCTTGTTTTGTTCCCCAATTGAACATAACATACATAATTTTACTCATGAAATGCTGTCATAGAACATCTTTTGAAATGCATAAAAAAGAATGGAAAACAAAGCCCACACTTAGACCCCGTTTTTATTACTCGCTTTCTAACGCGGGTTGGCCGATAATGTGGGTAACTTTTGTAGTGTGAACGCACGGAGTTGCAACGGGAGTTGGAATTTCAACCCACGTCGGAACTCGGAGTTACTCGCTTAAAAGCTTTGAAGATGGCCGGCCACACTGCTACCAGCTGATTGCAAGCGACGTAAACAAACTACATATAACTTCAACTATATACGCAATATTTCACTTGTTGATTCAAGACAATGTATTTACTAACTATAACTATAAGTAGAGCCCAGACCAATCAATACATGCATTACTCGGATACCCCCAATCCCTTAATACAATAAATACATTATAGATTTATAGGTTATGTTAAGACTATACGGCCTCTCCCTGAGTGGACTTAGGTCTTTTGACAATGGTCATTCGTAGATCGATTCGTATCTTGAAGTCGATGTCGTTGGTCAGTGGAAGGAGAGCTGTGTGTTTTTCATGAGCTGGTTCCAGACTACTACTGAGGCAACTGGTTTAAATGTGTAAACCATGTATAAACTAATTAAATACTAATAATACAGAACGGGTTTGATTTAAATCAGAAACTAGAGAAAATTTCATTTTATTTCATAAAAAGAATCATGTGATTCACTTAAGTATAACAATTTTAATATAAAATCTATGTCAATCTATTTTATTAAATTCTAGAAAATGCCAAGGTCATATTTCGTCATTTTCGCATGATGCGTCACCCGGACATTTGCTTGGACCTAGTTCAGATTAATGACGCTGTGTGCTGGTCTTTGATTGGTTATCATAACGCTACGATCGTATTTGGATTGTTGAGAGCGGCTTTTGTCTGCAGTGTGCAGGGAGAACTTTGAGAGTTGGAGTTGGAAATCGGTCGTGTTCGTGGGCGATTTGAGGCGTTGCGTAAAACTTAGAGAAAGTGGACTAGGAAAGAACACTTTGGATATAGGAAACGCGTGTTAAAATCCGCGAAAAGTGATAATCGAAAACGAACGGCGATCTGCCAAGAAGAAATACAAGAAATCAACGAGAACGGTAACCAACCGAGGTACATTTTATAAGGCTAGCCTAGCCCAGGGATACGTGAGTAAACGAACTTTTGCATGCCTTAGGAGCATATTAATAAACCTACGGACTTGATAAAATACAGCATCGATAACCAGAAAGGGTTAGAATCATTAATAGCCGAAGGGCCGAGAGTTAGTTGGGGTTTTAAAAGAATCGAGAAAGATTATATTCGCGTAGCCTGGAATTTAGGACGCGATAACGCAAGCAAAGTTTGGTGGTTGTATTACAACGAAATACAGATTGAAATATTATAAAAAGGAAATCGGCGAGGATAATATCGTTTATGAATCCAAATATAGGAACATATAAGGAACAGTTATTTACCATTCAATATCTTGGCAGAGGATTAGTTTTTATGTAAATTGGTTTTGAAATCCGTAAATGCAGATTAGTTGAAGAATAAAATGGCGATTTTTAATTGCAAAGAGCTTAGAGATAACATCAACAATAAGAACTCGGAACATTCGTGAGTGTTTGAGCCACCAACGTCGAACGAAGTGCTTTGGTAATAAAGACGGGTGAGGACAGAACTGGGCCGATAAAAGTAGGCGTGTTTACATTATTGACCGTCTGACAGTTTACCGTGTGAGATACAGGAAAAAACTTGGTTGTTTGACTTGGAATGCTGATATCGGGCAAGTGTGAAACATTAAAAACGTACGGTCGGAGTTGATTTATCCGAACGATAAAATATCGTAATTTATCACCGCTCAAACAATATCAAGGGAAAGTTGAACTCAAGAGGAATCACAGCCGGGATACGAACTCAAGACAGGATCTTCAATACAAGACTACGACAGTCTACAAATACGCAGCAAGTTACTGACCTACACGTCGGACTTCTTCGACTTCATAGGGTTTCGATGGGAGTCATGATCATTTGTGATGAGTATTTAAATTAAGTTTATTAACAATTATATTTCCATAAACTTTCAAAACTTTACTGTTGTCCATCAGCCAAGAGTATCTTAACTGGATATCCGTTTCGCTTTTAGACATCAGTACTGATAGGTAGGGTTTTGAACTGTATTCCTTGTCAATGAAGGAAATTCATTTGTGTCATGCAATATAGCCGTTCTGGTTTAACTTATTAACCGTTGATTGTCTGTTGTAATATCATCCTAGATTAGTATAACTTATAAGTTGTATTTCAGAGATGTTTGTCTTCGCTGTTGTTACGATTTCTCAATTTTGTGGGTCTTGGTGAGTTATAGGAGGGTGTTGTGAACTGGTTAGGCAACTTTAGACTTGAGTACCAGGTTCACGCCTAGGTAGAGTTTATAATTCAAGTTTGAGTGATTTTAGTCTTGATCAGTTGTTTTATTCTTAATTAATATTTTACTTCCAAGTGAGATCAGAAATCGTGTTTCATTTTAATTAGGCGACCCATCGCCGAGTATGTTTTGTTTATTAAATGGTATTTTTTCGAAGTTTAACTATTTAGAGAAGTATCCAACGAGAGCTTATCGATTACCTGAGGGGTCGTAGGTTCGTTGTGTTACAATGTTACCATTGTGTTGTGATTGCTGACGACGGTCGGACAACGGTCAGTGAAAACGCAAGTCGGTTACGCATGTCGTTTCAACCAGTGTTCGAAGCGAGTAATAAAAACGGGTTCCAAGTAAGAGGTACGATTGAAAGGTCAACTCAATCTCCTAGCGGACTTTTAGGGACCCTTGCTTATTGAGATTCGGTATACCATGGCAATGCCTACTGTAAAATGTAGTCTATAAACACAAACATTCAAAACATGTTTTGATAAAAATAATTGTTGAAGAACAAAAGACTGTTGCTAAATTAAATGCTACACATTTTAAACATGATTTTCAAATTTTGATTTTGCATTTCTTGTAGGTTTAATAATCGCAAATTTTTCTCAAATGCTAACTGCACCCATAAATTTATTTTCAAATGCTGGTTTAAAATTTCAGCATAGTCGGTTCAGTAGATTTGACCCGATGAACAAAAATACAGAATGACACATGCACAGACATTGACATGAGTTTCGTAAAATTTAATAAAGGTGGCTGTACGTGGACTTGAAAATTGCTGTAAGGCAAGGAGGCGCCGAAAACCTGGAGTCTGGGGCCTAGTCCCAGCCACCAGAAACAATTTTTGGGGGGGTTGGTCAAATCATTTTTGATGGCCTTAAGCACACTTTAAGGTGGATTTGTAGCATAAATAACTTTGAAACATAAAACTAGTATTGAATTGATAAATAATTAAATCCAAAATTAAAACTGAAACAAGATCTTTTTTATTTTGAAAGGTGCCGGCCGATACTGCATTCTTGCGCAAATTCCAACAGAAAAATATCACTGCTATAGTATTATATTTAACAGACATTAGGGGGGGGGGGGGGGCTACGTAAAAACTCGTAGAAAAACAACACACGGCCTAAGTGCCAATTTACAATTGGATTGGATTTCAATTTTACTGACAATAGTTAATTACAGTTAGGCCTATTTTATTTAGAAAATAAAAACAAGTAGGAGAAAGCCTACAATTGTAGGACCATAGAGATTCAACCCTTACCGGGAGAAAACAGGCGCTAGTTAAAACACGTCCTTACTAAAAGAATGAGATTCGCAATGTGTGCAATGCGTTGTGGATCAAAACGCACAAAAATGGTATATTTTGGTAAAAATTGAATGGTAATTTGTGTTGTATGCTTGAAGTTGTTGATACTTTTTAACCTAGGAACTTTTTGAGTGTCATTTAAACAAATGCTACTTCATAATTCATTGTGTTGCCTACCGTTTGCTTCAATATCTGCCATAGCGATATAATGCTTCAGTTAATTAGTGAGAAAACATACATTACACAGGCAAACATGATTCCGATCTAACCATGGGATTCCGCCTTTTTAGTACAACAATGTAGGTTTGTGATTGTAAACTGGAAATAACCTTAACGAGATCACAGCCCGCTACATAGTAACGTATTCTTTTGAAGAAAGATTTAAGTCCATGGTAGGACTATGAATGCCAGGATAATTGACTAATTTATCTAAAAGGATACATATGGATTTGTAGCGGAGGGAAGTCCATTCAGTTCAAATATGTTCATGAGATCGTAGAACTGTCCATGGATATCACCACACACTGTGAATTTGTTTTCGTCCGGAATTGTTATCTCAATTAGAGATGGCAGTGACATGAATAATTGTTTGATGTCTAATAGCATCTGAAAATACACATACATAATTTAGTATTAGTCGTCATTGGTGATTACTGATTGGTAGCTGTAGGATACCCCACTACAGAAATGGATTAGGTCCACAACATTAAAAATTAAAAATATTAGGTCTTTCCTATTTTATTATAAATAATAATAATAATAATAATAATAATAATAATAATAATAATAATAAAATAAATTGATATAATAATTAAATATAATAATTCAATAATAATTAAAATAAAAAATGAAAATGTCAATCTACAAGGGAAACTCATAACTGACGCTTCAAAAGAGTTACGTCTCTCAGAAAAGACCCTACACAAGAGACATTATGATGAACTACATAAAGGTCACGTAGATATTAAAGCATCAAATAGGTGGTTAAACAACGGGGAACTATTTGGAGAAACAGAAGGTTTTATGCTGGCTATTCAAGACAGAGTGATTGCAACGAAAAATTATAAAAAATACATTATACAAGATGCGACAGTAAACGATCAATGTAGAAAATGTAGTGTAAGGGGTGAAACAATCGAACACATCATATCCGGGTCCGGGTGCCAGTCACTATGTCAAACGGATTACCTCTACAGACATAACCAAGTAGCTAACATTATTCACCAAAAAACTAGCAATCAAGTACAACCTCATTGATACACACACACCTTACTACAAATACAAACCGGAGAAAGTACTAGATAGCAAAGATTTCAAATTATATTACGACCGCACAGTTATAACAGACCAAACTACTATACATCACAACAGACCGGATATAATTATAATTGACAAGAAGAAACAAGAAACTACCCTTATTGACGTTGCTGTCCCAATGTGCCATAACGTCGAGACTACATGGAAGAAAAAAATTGACAAGTATAGTGAACTTGCAATTGAGATCAAGAAGATGTGGAAACAGAAAAAGGTAAATACAATCCCATACGTGATATCGGCTAATGGCATCATACCGAAGAAGCTACATGAAAGCATTAAACAACTAGATCTTCCACCCAATGTTTACATTGAGACTCAAAAGGCAGTAATACTCAACACGTGTAGAATAGTTCGTAAATTTCTAAACTAAGAATGATACTTCGAGATTCCGAGACAGCTTCCATCCTGACATGGTTTTCGTGGTTTCCCATAGTCCGAAGAGCAAATGCTAGGATGGCGACGAGAAATCGGCCACGACCGTACACAGCAGAAAGAAAACATCATCTACAAACTATATTATAAATGACTTATTTTAGTTAGAGTTAAGACAAAGTAATAATGTAGGTATGTAATATAGATACACATGGAAGTACTTGACGTAAGTCCGTACAACATGTTAGCCCGGTTTTCCTTTGTATGAAATACATCCAAAATAATAATAATAATAATAATAATAATAATAATAATATTAATAATAATAATAATAAATATAATAATAAAGTAGCCCAATAATAAGTAGACTATAGGCCTACAGGCAAAATTCCACAATTCCCCTTCAAGTCCTCTTTTAGGAATTGAGTGGCTTATGCACAAGTTGAAATTTAGATAAATAGGATAACGCTGGTTGAATTACGGTAGGACTGCCTACTCTACCCTCTTCATTTTCAAAGATGATTCCCCTGTTTTTAACAAACGGCTAAAGGAGTGCCCACAAGGTGTTATCTGTTACTTAGGGTTACCAACTTGGGTCAACTAGAATTCCGGACAAAGCTCCAATCATAGAGGCTCCAATTTTAGTGGGCACACAAGGGGTCTGGGGCGAATTTTTTTGGACCCTTTTAACCTTCAAAACAGCCGGATACGTAATTTAAAGATTCAATGACTTGGATATATCGTTGGATTGGAATCTGGGATCGACTCATACATTAATTATAAGTTATAATAACAAAGCTTACAATTTAATTCCATTACGTAAAAACATTTCGGAAAGATGAAAATAGTAAAAAGTTATAAAAAATGAAATTCAGTTTAACGTTATCCAATTTGTATATTATTAGGTATTTTTATATTTTGTTGAACAAAAACTATCTAACCAGTGCTGATTGAGTTACGTTGGCCTTGGCCGGCGGAGTTCAAGTAGCGCCTGCGCCTCGCCAAGTGCGCATACAATACAAAGGGGTTGGGGAGGGGTAGTGGGACAGGGCAGTCACGAGCACGACTAGCTAGGAGTAGGACTACGGAAAGGCGGCTACATGAAAGAAACTAACTTTTATTCCAAATTACCAAACCAACTGATGTACCAGCTTTAGAGAGAAAAACACAAAGTCACTGCAATACTCTAAAATTCAATAAAATGTAGTACAAATATGACTTTTTCACAAATTCCGGACAAAGTGCCGTCCGGAATGAGGCAATTCCTCTTTCCGGACAAAGGCATCAAATCAGGACTGTCCGGAGAAATTCCGGACGGTTGGCAACCCTAACTAAGTGTGGAAAAGGCCAACCGGCTAGTTTAGTTAAGATTGGAGAAGAGTTGACAGGTTGGGAAAGTATAGAGAACAAGCCCAGCCTGAAGGGCTGGTGGCAACAAAACTTTTCACCTACTAATAACAACTGCAGCTAATATAAAGTTGTTTAACTTAATCCACGACGCGTTTCGTCCTTCTGGGACATCTGGACCCTTATTCTATAAGTAAGTAGACTAGCAGTTGTCGTTTTGCAGTGCTGTGAAGTTATCAATTCACACAAAACGACAATATGTTAAAAACAGTGATTCTATACCGATAACGAGAACAAATGGTTTCGTGATCACAAGGAAGGAGGAGAAACTTCCAATTCGACTGAGCAATCATAACTTTAAACTAATTTCAACCAATCAAAACCTCATAAAACAATGATAAAAAAACTTGCAGATTCAGCTAGCGGTGGTTTGAGCCTGTTGCTGTAAGGCACAATCGATTCTTTGTTGACATTATTTAGCATTGTATGTCAAAGTGTAGGCCTACGTCAAGCATAACCTCTCTTAATTTGAAACTGAAAGAAATAAGTACGTGAGTAGTAAACCTAAACCAGGGCTAAAAAAATACCATGCCCGAGATGCCCGGGGCATGTAAAAAAAGTGGTCAGGCACGTAGATTATATTCCCACATGCCTGTCCAGGCATGTGGGAAAATCTCTCACTATCGCCTGCGCTTAGCTCTTGACGCAAGATAAGCCTGGGAAAAAAGGTAAGTCCACTTGTCCAGTAACAGGTCCCATGCATCGTGATTGCATGCAGGCCATTAAGATAACACTCACTGTTCCTTGCATCTGGTTTATAGATAGATAGATAGATTTATTTGCGTAATTAATCGACTTGTTACATGTAGACCATGGTCGGAGTATATTACATGTCATTCTTGGTATAAAATTAGTTACAAAGTACAAAATTTTCAAAATTACAACCTAAAATCTACATAATTATTTCAGTACTACCTCTGCAATACCAATTAGGTAGCCATTTTACATTTTTACCTTTAATACTCCAAGTAACATTCGTCAACTACAACATCAAATCAAATACTAAAACCATAAGCAGGGCCTATTTAGTCTTACAATTACTGATAACTTAATTAATAATAATAAGCAGATACATTTCAATATTAGGCCCCTACCATATTTAAATCAATTTACACAAAGACCCCCATCCAGTAGTGTGTCCACCAAATGTTTCAACAGAGACTAAACACAATAAAATCAAAGCCAAATTGTAAGTTTGCATTGCTTACCCAACCTTTATTTAATTTCGTTTAAGTCATGCTCCAGTTCTTCTCCATTTTTGTCACATCTTGTCACAGTCTATACAAGGTCACGATGCCTTGGGGGGAGGGCTGGAGCCCGAATTGCTGGCGAGTAACAAGATAAGGAAAGGCCAGCCTCTGCAGTATCTCTATTCCCATGTGTTTAATTTCAATTATCACCTAGCTTTTGACTTCTAGCAGATTAAAAACATTAGAATTGTTATGATGTTATGATGATTATTTATGCAGTATAATCTCTGGAAGATCTCGAGTGGTATGGCGGGGGGGGGGGGGGCATACTCAACCCACTGCCACAAGTCGTCGGCATGAACAAAAGACATTAAAATTCGAAAGAAAAACACCGCTATATGTCCTGATAACTTATTTTAATTGTTTAAAAAAAAAATGGCATGTAAGTTTTCTGTCTGGGCATGTAAAATTATCTCCAACATGCCCAGCATGTGCCATTTAATAAATAATTTTTTGAGCCCTGCCTAAACTATTAAAATAATTAAATGTTAAGCCCGTACCAAACATCACACTATAGAACAAGAACACACAGTTAAAAACAATTAACCAAGGTCACTTGTGCAAACACATTTTACACATCCTAGCTAAAGACCCTCGCGATGAAAACAACGGTTGGTATCTTTTATGACCTCAGCAAGGCTTTTGACTCCATCGACCATCGTGTCTTGCTATGCAAAATGGAGAATCTTGGTACAAGAGGAATCGCCTTGAATTGGATATCCTCCTACCTGTCTGGTCGATCCCAAAAAGTCGAAATAAGGAATACATCAAACAACTCCTCTAATTCTGTCTATTCAGAGCCCATCGCAATCACCAAAGGTGTCCCACAAGGCTCAATCTTGGGACCCCTCGCCTTCCTTATAAATGTTAATGACTTACCTGAACACTTGCAGGAGGGTGCCATCACTATGTATGCTGATGACTTTTTTCAACTGCTAACAGCCCCAAAAACCCTAGCCCCAACCCTCCCCTCCTTATTAAACAGCCAAGCCCAGTAAATGGCACATTACTGTAATGACAATCAATTCACTCTCTCCCTCTCCAAAACTACTTACTTATCTCTCCACACTCCCCAAAATGTACCCCTATCGAGCCCCCGCGTACTACTGCAGAACAAACATATCACTCATTCTAACTCTATCGCTCTCCTAGGCCTGACTCTATCTGAAACCCTAGACTGGGCATCCCATATAGACAAAGTGTCCTCCAAAATTCTTAGCGGCTGCTACACACTCAAGACAATTGTCATATATAATTACACCAGAAATTCTTAAAATTGTTTACTTTGCCCACATCCACTCCCACCTAGCGTATGGCATCCTCTTTTGGGGCGCTTCCCCACACGCCAAAAGAATTTTGACCCTTCAAAAGAAAGCATTACGAATATTGACCCGAGTCTCCCGACGGCACACGTGTCGCCACCTCTTCAAAAAAGTAGGAGCTCAAACGCTCACTGGGCTGCTAATACAGACTGCCGCAACCTTTGTTCGCCAAAACCCCTCCCTCTTTATACAAAACTCCCAGATACATAGCCACCTAACTACATCCTCCAAACTTATTCATCTTCCCTCCCACAATCTATCCCTATTTTCTAAAGGCCCTCACTATCCGTCATTCATCCTCTATAACAAACTCCCAGATAAAGTGCTGTCCTCCTCACCCGATACCTCATTCAAGCTTAACCTGAAAACTTTCCTTGTTGAAAACAGTTTCTATACATTGCCCATACACCCAGTCAAACCTAGTGTTCTGGTTCTTGTAAATATGTAAAATTTCGTAGGCCTAATAATATCTATCTATTTAAATATTCTACCATTGTATTAGTCTACATCTACTTTAGTATTACTTGACAATGTATATATCTATGTACCATATACAAAATTATGTACTATTTACTTAGATCTAACACTATCTATTTATGTAAATATCTTATTATTTTATTATTGTATTAGCCCATATCTAGCTTAGTATTACGTGACAATGCCTATACCTGTACTATGTACCTATCAACAGGCTAATAAAACAAACAAACAAACCCGGAAGTGACACTACAACGCCCTATAAAACCATAGCTTTGAATTACATTCCCGGATTCTCGGAGAAATTATGGCGCATAGCTAACAGGTTCAACGTTCGGACAGTGTTTAAATCCTCAAACACTCTTCGTAAGCAACTGTGTAAGACCAAACCCCATAATACCGACCAGCAAGCCCGAAACGTTGTTTACGAAATCCCGTACGATTGTGACAGGACCTACATTGGTGAAACCAAAAGCCCCCTCAACGTCCGTTTGACAGAGCACCAACGCAATGTAGCTTCCAATGCACAGAATTCCCTTATCCCAAACCACGTGGAGGAAACTTCACACATGATCATGTGGAACAACACATCGGCCCTTCTATCAGAAGAAAACGTCTTCAAGAGAAAAATAATGGAGGCTGCTGTGATGGCATGCAGCCACACCCCCCCTGTCAGCCAGCCGTCATTTGATTTCCAGCCCATATGGATCCCAATAGTTCGTCCAGACGTCAACAGAGCGCGCAGCCACCCCCTCCCCATCAACATTGTACCTGCTCGCCCTCGCCAGCCCAAAGAGAGAAGACCGCACGGGCGTCAGTTAGCCTCTGCTTGAGGAAGTCAGGAAATGTGACTCAAAAATTTGCAATTGTTTTTTTTGTGTAAGTGACCTTGTTTAATTGTTTTTAAGTGTGTGTTCTTGTTCTATTTCGTTCCGGGTCAATAAGCTTTTCGTTATCATCACACTATATCATGTCAAATATGATTTGCGGACAAGTGTTTAATATTTTTATCAGGAACAACTTGTCGCTTGAAACAAAACGACAACTTGCAAAATGGCGTTATAGAATACCAAAGTGAAATTCTCATTTTGTTTCGACCGACAAGTTATCACAGCACGTTATAGGAGTCTAATCGGATGGTGGCCAATAAAAATTAGCCAACTACATACAAAGAAAACTCACCAACACATAACAAAACCTGTGGTAGGGCCACGCAAGAAGAAAATTCTGCATGCATATTGTCAACATCAGCAAGGTTACTCCACACACCATTCATACTGAGCCACACCATCAGCACAACCAGTAAGAAGATCAAGCAACGAGGTGGCAACGTCGGTGGGACTGCTTTCAGCGCTAACAAACTGTTACAAAACAAACTATACATTGACCCTGTTACGCCGCCATCTAGATGTAAAATAATACTTTAAATATCTTTGGACATACTTTTAATCAAGCTCCTTGCCAACTTTTCGAGTATAACATGCTCCCGAGTTTTGATTTAGAGGGCTGGCGTTTTCTCTCAGAGGCCTTCTGTCAACTGAACCAACTTAATATGTCCAGGTATTTATCTATAGTTAGTTAGTTATTAGGGTTTAAGGGCACACAACACTAAGGTTATTAGTGCCCGTTTATCTATGTACATATTTAAACTATAAAAACGTTTAGTTTAAGACCTACTAGGCCCAGTGTTGGAATTTTAAATAGCTAGCTTTTCACTATAGGCTAGTAGACCCCAGTTTTCATATAAAGCTGAGACTAGGCATTCTACTGATTTTGCTCTGATGACTGTCAACAACAACCGAGGCAACACTCACCGCCATCACGCACACACACACCAGAGTTTCTGATTTTTTAATTTTTATTAAGCTTACGAAAAAATCAAAAATCATGATTTTTTTATTTAAATTTATTTTTTAATTTTTTTAATATTGTTGTAGGTAGGACTAAACCAGAATAGGTATTAATTTATTGAAATTGAAATTCTAGACCAATGTATTATAGGCCTACAATTTTATATGCAAAACCCTTCTTCTTGGTTTAATTTTAGATGGCTCTTGATCCTTTTTTGTCTGGAGAGATAACTTGATCAAATTCGAGCCACACATTATGAGTTTTTCTCCCTGAAGAAGTCATATTAATTTCTTTTGAAAAATTAATTATTAAAAAGATAACAGTATTTTTGTGTCTGACCCTTTACAATTCTTTACTGCATGGCATGACAGTAGGTAGGCCTATTTATAGCACAGTTGGCCAAACACTTTGTGAGTGTGGGAAATCCTTCTTCCTCTTGTTGTTATGGCCTTGAATTCATTTCATATCTCATATGGCCAAAAATATACCCTCATCAAATAGGGCCTACAACAGCAATTTTATTTAAAATATTTAGTTCTAGCACAATATTGTGTAGGTATGCTAGTATTGACTGTGCCCTGTGTTAGGACCTAGAAATGAAGTTTTAAAAGCCTATAGGCCCTACCAGATCTAGTAGGCCTGGGAAAGCATTGATCACTGCCTCAAGAGTCATTTGGACAATTTTTGTAATATTTAATTTAAATCAATGATTTTTTTAATACTAAAGATCGTTTGATTTATATCAATTTTACCCTGACACACAAATAAAATTTCATTTAATGTTCACATGGCAGTGGCATCACAGGGTCAATGTCATTTCTATTAATTTAATACTAGGAAGCTACGCAAACGCTTTTTCAGGCGTGTTGTTGGATGAGCGTAATTGGTGTATTGAGCTGCCATGTGATGTGTTATGCAGATGGTATTTAAATTGATATTGTTTTCCCATTGCTATGGCCTGCGAGACACGCTTGGTGATTATTGTTTTAATTTTTACGACGACGAGATGAGGATCAGCGACGCACATTACATTACACACTACATTACAATCGAATAAAACATGTAGGTGTTACAAGTCAAAGAAATTTTTTTTTAACAAAAAAAGCGTAAAGTTGCGATTTTCATGAGAAATAGTTTTTCGATTGCGCTCAAATTTGACACGAATATATTAATTCATAAAATTAAGGATCTGTGAAAAATAATTACAATCGGATTTAGCATGTAGGTGTTATAAGTCGAAGAATTTTTTTTTAAACGAAAAAAAAGAGTAAAATTGCGATTTTCATGGGAAATAATTTTTCGATTGCGCTCAAATTTCACACGAATATATAAATTCATGAAATTAGGGTTCTGAGAAAAAATCATTACAATCGGATAAAGCATATCGATGGTGATGAACCAATACCTCCTATCTGCCAATTTCTGCCAAAATGAGATGTTGGTGTCTATGGATACAGAAAATTATTTCGAATTTTTTCGTGCTAATAGCTCCTATCTTACTTTGCTTAAACATCTCCAAAAGAGACATATAGTAGAACCGTACATCAATATCTCCTATCTGCCACCGCTAACTAGTTACTTTTTTAAATCAGTTTTAATGCTCTCCTGAACAATTTGCTTTTGGCAGATAGAAGGTATTGGTTCTTCACCATCGATATAGGTGTTATAAGTCGAAGAATTTTTTTTTAAACGAAAAAAAAGAGTAAAATTGCGATTTTTATAAGAAATAATTTTTCGATTGCGCTAAAAAAACGTGGCAGTTCTAAGTTCAGAGATTTCGAAGGCCTCCAGAAAATTTCATCGCAATAGGAGTATCAGTTTAGCCGGAATCATGTCAACAAACGCACAAAAATACAAACAGAAAAAAAAGAAAAACATTACCGATTTTTCTCCAGTGTAGTGGAATGGAATCTTCGTTTCGCTCGTCAACAAGAACAAATTACGGTTTGCCACTCTATGGTTTACTATAGGTGGAACCAGATAAACTGGCGGCCGTCAAGGTTAAGCGAGAGCACGTATGCCAACGTTGACAATTTACACACAACTGGCATTAGGTAGGGCCGACCGTATTTGGTCATGTTATCGTGATGTTATCACATAAATCAACATTTTAAAGGCTGTGAATAAAGTTGTTCGTCCCACAGAGTCAGTATTTTAGCGAAATAATGATTTTAAGTAATCACGATTACGAAAGTGTTTTTTGCCTTGTTGGTAATGGTGTGTCCAAAGTTCCAGCTGTTTATAATGCCAACCTCGCCAGATGTGATGTCAATGTTTAGGAGCATCAAAATGTCATGATTTTATTCGTACACTTCATAAATACTTTATTTTTAGGATATATTGGGCAAGGCTTGGCTTTAAAATAGTCGTGTTTTTCTCCGAAAGCAGTTTTAGAGACCGTTATTTTATTTACTTTTTGCCGATCCTGTGGCCATAGTGCGTGGACGACAGTGCTGCGATCCCTCGGCGACCGCCACCTTATCTGGTTCCACCTATATAATGATCCAGCTTGTTGAAGTCAAGGGTCCTGGTTCGAATCCAGGGTAAGTCATGGATATTTTGTCTCCCAAGCACTAGAGTTAGGAGGGAAGACCCCCTTACTGGATCTGCTGACGGTGTGGCTCAGTATGAATGGTGTGTGAAGTAACCTTGCTGATGATGACAACATGCATGCAGAAATTACTTCTTGCATGGCCCTACCATAGGTTTGGTTATGTGTTGTGAGTTTTGTTTACGTACTATGTAGTAGTGATGACATAAGGTATTTGGGTAGGCCTACCTGATTTCTACTCGACTCTTTTTGGTGTCAACTCCATTTTCAAGGAGTCGATTCCTTTGACAGTGGGTTGCGGCGTCAGATATTGTGTCAGATAACCTAGATTATGCTGTATAATACCAAGCCAACCTTACAAACAAACAATAAAGTGTTGTTACTTACTGCCAACACATTTAATTGTTTATTAATCCTGCCTAGAACAAATTCGGCCGAGGAGGGTGTTTAGCATTGGTCAAGGCTAACCACTTTTTATTATTTTTATTGCCGATCGAGGAGTCGACTCCAATATTCACTACCCGACGTCATCACTATTATGTAGTAGTTAGCTGATTTTTAGTTGCCACCATCCACCGGATGAGTCTCAGAAGGACAAATTGTTTTGTGGATTAAGGTAACAATCGTGTGGTTCGTTGGTCTTACGGTTAGCGTATCTGCTTCCAATGCAGAAGGTCCAGGGTTCGATTCCTGCCAAAGTCAGAAGTTTTTACTTTTTAACTTCTGATTTGGACTTAACTCCATCAGTTCTTGTCTTAGGAGTTTGTAAACAGAGACTTTGGAGCCGTTCTAGCAACGAAGCACATAATAAATTCAGAGTTCTGAATCGGCCTTGTTGATTCTGGAATTTATCCGCGGGTGTTCGCACTGTCTATACCACCGATTGCTATATTTCCTATTAAAAAATATCGATCTTTGGTTGGTTATCACTCACTCGTCGATTGCGTCGGGGCCTACAGGGTTGGATTGGTCGCTTTGATTTACTGTCCCCCACTGAAAATCAGTTATATAACTGAGTGGGTAGACTCTAAACACAATTTATTAATTTATTTATTTAAACAACTTTAAATTAGCTGCAGTTGTCATCAGCAGGTGAAAAGTTTTGTTGCCTCCAGCCTCCAGCTGGAATGTATGTTATTGTTCTCTATGCTTTCCCAACCTGTCAAGGTGTTATTTGTGTGATTAAATCACTGATCACTTATGTAGATGCATTTTGTGTGAAAATTTAATTGTTTTGAAATGATAGGAATGCAGAAAATAAATAAAATCATGTAACACCACTTACCGTATCGGACCGAATATAGACTCATCGTCAGCCAGGTTTGAACGACCTTCAAAATGGCCATGCTATATTCGGTCCAATATGGTAATACATTTTTAAAAACAAAATTTAAAAAAATTAAAACCATTTGCAAATGCATAGGCCTAGCTACAAATCACACAGGGATACATATAAATCTATTTCTTAAATTCCTACCTTATAAGCACATTTTCGATGAAGTTTGCCTTGAGCTTTGTACGTTTTCATCAGATCACTCATAAATTCTTCAGTCACTTTTCCATCTTCAAGTTTAGGACCACTGTAATCATCTTCAATTGCTAGAAAAAAGAACAAAATTAAAAAAACATAAACACAAAACATATTCAAGGTTTGGTTTACTGTATCGTTATAAATGTATGTTTTTTAGAGTCACCTCCTCCGTTACTAAACTGATGTGGAGGTTCTTTAATATAAAGAGGAGCAAAACTACCCAATCAGGGCTGACGTCAATGATGCAAAAATAATGACCAACTAGACATCGGTATTTAAAATGGGAAATAGTGAGCCAGTTGCTGATGCCAGAATCAGCAAGGATAATTCTTAATAATTTTATGTACAATATGGTGATTTATTGCTAGGATGTGTTTAGTCACTGATCTGATCACGTAATGGTATAGGTAGCCTACCCAACCCAAATATTGCTGAATTTCCCCAACATGCACAGAGACTTACGTCGGTAAAGTTGCGGACGCAAATATTGGCAAAGATGGATCGATCGTGTTTGGAGATCAATGGAAAGAAAATGAAAGCAAAAACCAGTCCCAAATGACACGAATAAAATATCTTAGAACTAAAAGAGCATATCTAAATAGAAAACAGCATCATTTATTATTTGTGTTTTGGGCAGCCTGCAATGTATCGGTATGTATGTGGTGGTCAAAAGTGTGGTCAAAAGTCACATTAGTTACTGTCCACTTTGAAGTAGTGGCATTACTATGCGAAGGGTCGCGGGTTCAAATTTCATACTTGGAATATTAATTTTATAAACTTGTAGGCCTATGCAATTTTTTTTACTCAATATTTTATTTCACGTTTATTGCCTACTTTACTGTATGTTGGTACAAAAATTTTAGATGAAATATTATTTTCTGGTACAAAAATAGTGAGGGTCGACATTTGCGTCACATCCAGAGTAGCCGCAGCTTTACCGACTTATCTAGCGACTTACGGACACAAGTCTGCTAAAGCAACAATCTTTGTGCATACATCCCTATGATTTAACATATGAATTTGCCCAAATACGCCATTTTTAATGAGACACAACACACATACATGATTTGCGCTGGTAAATCTTTGTGCATGAGGGGGTTTAGGCCTTAGTCCATAATAGAAGTTTAAAATTAAAAACTTGTCTGAAGTGAGAAATGGGAATCCACCCCAGAACCTTCAACATTGGAATCAGGGTATCTAACCACCAGAGTAACAAACCACAAAATAGCTTAACTTACAATAATGGCTTGAATAACAAAATAGCTGCATGTGTCTAAATGAGGCAAAATAATAGGCCTATTGCAGATCAACTTACTCATACTGTCCAGGTTTATCGTTTCCGCTATGCACTTCTTGGTAACATCCACGGCGATAGCCCTGGTAAAGGCGATTTCCAAAACAATTTTATTACACTCTTTAAATTTTAGTTTGGCGTCCTTATCCATGGGCCTTGCTTTGGTGACCTAGAAAATAGCATTAGGTATTGATTTGATTTATTTTGTACTATAGGCCTAGGCCAGTCTTGGGCACGTTCCCCCCGAAAAAGAAACTTTGAAAAGTTAAGTTACTTCTGCCTAAAAAGAAACTAAGACGTTCCTCTTCCTTTTCCAAAAAAAGGGAACTGAAACGTTCTTCGTTCCTCAAAAAGGAACTTAGTTCCTTTCACATTCCTTATACCATCAACTGATTTAAATAATAATAAATGTGATCTAGGAGTTAATTTATCATTGCTCTTATTTATTAAATTAAGTCCCAGGCCATCTGACGAGGGTGGTGTCATTTTCGAAAACACAAGATGTCACAAGACATTTTTTATACTGCAGTTTACGATATCAGGTAGGCCTACTGGAATTCGACGGGATTACGACGACGAAAAAAACGTATAAAGGGACGTTAAATTCATTAGTTTACCACGAAATAGTATACGTTTGAGTTACAATTCTGTCATAAAAAAGGAACGCATTCCCACAAAAGTTCCTGAAAAAGTAACGCGTTCCTCCCCAAGACTGGCCTAGGCCTACAGAGAAGCATCTGGAGTTGGCATGAGAAAGATTCTAAGATGGAAATCAGCACATGTAGTATCAACAGGATATGGATTCGGAAGAAAATGTGATATTAATTGGCAATATTTTTGGTACTGTGACATTGCTTAATTTATTAGATGCTCAAGTAGGGCCTATATAGGTAGGCCCTCTTTGCCAGCCATGTTTATTAGGCCTAGATCTTATTAGACTTTATTACCAGTACCGATAGTTATTATTACATGATGCAAGATGAATAAAGAAATGAAACGGGTGTAGCCCGAGAGTCACCAGTTTTTTTATTTGACAAAATAAACGATTCCACCCAATCCTGAAAAAGTCGGTTCGTCAAGCGGTTAGGCCTAATAACATCTGATTGGCATGAAGATTCAAGTGGATGACATAGATTGTATAACAGTAATAGCATTCAAAGGATTAATCTGGCATATATTTTACGTGAACTTATTATAGATGTATTAATGTCAATAAGGCCTTTGGAGGCTTTTGCAGCCATGTTTATTACACTGTATATAGATAATACATACGTATTTCATTATTAAGATCAGATGAATAAACGAAAAAAAGAATCGAGGATGAGGAAGTCGCAAAGTTTTTTTATCCTTGAAACAATAGCATATTTGAACTGTTGGGTAAATTCCATGGCCATGGCATTTTAACTTTTAAGTACCTAAATAAATCTGCTTTTAAATGTTACAAAATTATGATTTATCAGTTGTCAACTCATTGAACATCAATTACGAACAAGTAGGGATAGGGTTGCCAAGTTTTAATCGTGAAAATACGGGAATTTCCTAAGTGTAGGGAAGGTACCTACAAAGGGGAAGAAGGGACAAAGTCAGGGGGGTTTGGGGGCACAGCCCCCAAATTTTTTTTTGACCAAGGTCATCTCTTTAAAGAATTTCTATGCGTTTTTAAGCTTACATTTCTGACCGAGAATAGTTAGTTAAAACCCACATATTATTCAAGCTGGGAATGGGATATGCCTATATAAAGAAACTTCATCAACAGAAAATTTATGAACAACTTTGTGATGATAAAGGAAGCGTGAAGCAGGTAAAGAAATTAGAAATTCATTGTGCAAATTTGATTTTTTTTTACTGTTTGTATACAGTAGGGCCTATGTATTTGTGGTGGTGTCATCGACTTCGACGTCCCTGCATCCTCAGTCATTCATTTTTCGAGCCGCCGAGCGTGAATACAGCAAACTGACGGGGGGAACAAGGTCACCGCCTCGAATGCACGGCAAGCCGGGAAGCCTGCTAAGATTTACGTTGCGGGTGCCGGCTGGTCGGTGGTGATGGGTAGGGGAAGGGGAGGGTGGGGTGGGGCTAGACTATCCCAGCACTGCGACTACAGGCTTCCTTCCACTGGTCAGAGGCGAGAGGACGAGGCGGGACTTTATGAATTTTCAAATTTTTTACTAACATCCAAAGTTGAATTTAAGCCTACACAATTTGGAAATACGGGAAAAGTGGTTCCCGGGTCGAGTTGATACGGGAAGCGGGAAATGACTGGAAAATACGGGAATTCCCGGGAAATACGGGAGACTTGGCAACCCTAAGTAGGGATGCCTAATACACATACAGACACACATACCTACAATTTTTAAGTGCTAGGTAAATGTAATTTTTTTAAGCAATTAAAATATGTATCCCCCACCCTCGCAGGGGCTTACGTGCAACGTCTTCATGCAGGCGGAAGGGATGAGCTTTACGACCTTGTTTCTCGCCCCCGCTTCAAGTATGTATGTAATGTATTTATTAGCATCCAAACTGATCAATTTTACAATCGATATGGGATTTGTCATTACAATACAATTCAATAGTTTATAACAAAAACAGTGTTTCATTACTTACAAATACATACTACCAAAGGTACCAATTTGATATAAAAGACAAGACAAGAAAATATATGCAAGAAATATAAAAATTAAAATAAATTAAAATACAGGAACTACAAACTTATTCACTTCACTTGAAAGGAATGACAAGTCAAAGAATAGTGTGCCTCATATAGTCAACAACATGTTTACCAATATACCAATAGTCAACCTCTACACTCGGTCATATCCCCTATTTTAATCCCTCATAGAACTCGTCCACACCATAGAAACCTCCTTCCAGCAGATACAATTTGATTGCTCTAATCATTTTATCAGGGTCGACAATCACTTTTAATACCTCAGGTAGTTTGTTAAAAAGTTTTAACCCAATTATATAGATACCCTTTTTACTTTTTTCTTTGTGTCGAAAGGGGATGTGTAAATTTTCTTTTTGCCTAGTATTATGCTGATGAATTGCAGAGTTGCGTATATTATTTTGGTTGTGGATTTTGATAGTGAGGATTTCTAATATATATAAGCAAGGAAGTGTAAGAATATGCAGGTCTTTAGAATATGGTCTGCATGAGTCTCTATACCCAATACCCCCCAGGATTCAGATTGCTCGTTTCTGCATTATGAATATTTGACTCGAGTGGGCACTATTGCCCCACAGTGCTATACCATATTTAATGTGGGACTCAATGTAGGCATGGTATGCTATTTTTGCATTGTCAACTCCCACACCCAAAAATTTAGAATGTACAGTTCTTTCTATTTTGCTGTTCTCTATATGAATGAAAGGAAAATTTTCAATTTTTTTCTGGTGAAGATGAAACTGTATGAAATTTGTTTTACTTTTATTTAGAGTCAGTAGGCCAACCCTTGCCCCTCTTTTGCCATTCTTGTCGACTAACTCTAAAAATGTCATGTTCTCTTGATGTCTTTTGGTGTATGATTATCTGAATTTGTAACTCTGCAATCACTGTGTCAGGCTACAGAAGTTTTAGGGTTGGGGAACTAGTAAGAACGGATCTGCGAAGGTTTAGAGTTTTTATGAGAACTGTGTTGTGGATGTAGAGATTATGTTGTTTGCCGATGACTTGGTGCCATGGTCCGAGTATGAGGAGGTACTCCAGAGATATACGGACTTGTAGAAGGAAGATCGAAGAAGCAGGTATATAAATAAGCGTGATACAAGAGTGGGGTTTTAAACTAAACTAGGAGGAGACACAGAGAATTATCAAGCACAGATCTACATTGGAGAAGAAACCCTGAAAGTGGATGATAGTTTTAGCTACCCCTATCTAGGAAGTGTGGTAGGTATTGATGGCAAGTGGACAGAATAAAAAGGAGATACTAAACAGCAGAATGCAAAAGGCCAGTAACTTCTACCAGTGTGTTAAAAAGGCCTTGTGTGAGAGAGGGAAATACCTATGGTATTCAGTGACTCACTTATTCAGTGTAAGATGACACTTTATAAAACCTTATTAATTAAAACCAAGACTATTAGACCGGGAAGATATCAATAAAAAACACAAACACACGAACAATAACCACGGTCAGAAATAAAAAACGCGAGGAAATAGAGTTTCCTCGCGTCTGAAGAAGGAAACGGAACTTCCGAAAATTTAGGCACTTTTGGTAGGCCTAATTAGATTGGAGAAGGGTTGACAGGTTGGGAAAGCAAAGAGAACATAAATCCCAGCCTGAAGGGCTGGGGGCGACAAAACTTTTCACCTGCTGATGACAACTGCAGCTAATTTAAAGTTGTTACCTTAATCCACAACGCGTTTCGTCCTTCTGGGACTCATCAGGCAGATGGTGGCCACTAAAAATCAGCTAACTACATGCAAACAAAACTCACAACACATAACCAAACCTGTGGTAGGGCCACGCAAGAAGCAAATTCTGCATGCATGTTGTCATCATCAGCAAGGTTACTTCAAACACCATTCATACTGAGCCACACCGTCAGCACAACCAGTAAGGGGGCTTACCTCCCAACTTTAGTGCTCGGGAGACAAAACATCCATGACTCACCCTGGATTCGAACCAGGACCCTTGGCAACAAGAGAAAAGCTGCCCCTTCTGTTGCTCGGCCAGGGTGCCTCTTCATTCAGACTTAGAGAAAGGGTTAGAGATAGGAAGGTGGAAAGTCACACAACAGCACAACCAGTGAGGAGGCTTCCCTCCTAGACTCTGGTGCTTGGGCGACAAAACAACCATGTCTTAACCTGGATTTGAACCAAGACCCGTGGCAATGAGAGAGGCTGCCCTACTAATAATGACTGGGATCAGAAAAAGAAAGAAAAAGACAGTACAAGTTGCAAGCTCTTGGCTATGGCACAGGCACATGTGCTATACTAGCTCTTGGCTGCAGGTGAAGAGGTTGAAGGAAAAGAAGAGAAGGGTCTAACAGGTTCATCACCTGCTGTCTGCACCCAGCACCCAGCAGGACAAAGAGTTAACCTTGTAAGGAACAAGGAATCACGGACCCACCAGAAGGTGTAGTAAGCTTAAGTGTTTTTTTATTTCTGACCACACTAGTGTAGTTATTGTTCGTGTGTTTGTTTTTTATTTATAAAACCTATTTACATATGCATGCAGCAGAAACCTGGACAATGGGGGATCGAGAGGAGAGTCAGATGCAGGCGGCAGATATGAAATTCCCGAGGAGCACAGTGGGCAAGAGTAAGACGAAAATGGCCAGAATAAGAAACACGGATATTAGAGAAATTCTGGGTGTAGAGAAGTTAAGTGACAGGATGGGAAGGATATCATAGCACTGGAGACTTCGAGGCAATGAGGAGAGAGCTGGGAAGATGTGGAAGAGATACGATTGTGGGAGGATAGAAAGTGGAAAAATTTGGTTCCTAAACCCAAGCTGGCCATGCCAGAAGCAGGTAATGGCAATGGATAATGATAATGAATGATGATGATGATGATGATTGATGATGATGATGATGATGATGATGATGATGATTGCGTGGTCCTCACTAAAGGAGGTAGTTAGGAAACGTATTGGTAGAGAACCAACGGTCCACGACTGTTGCTAGTTCCTTTCGGGAAGCATGGTTGGTGATCTGGGAGGTAGAAGTAATGACTTCAGTTCCATTTGGACTAGAGCACGTAATGCTACAAGGAGGCTACAAACACGCATTGGGTGTCAGTGGGGGTACAGTGAGGCAAGAGGTGAGATAGCCATTACAATAAGTATGCCAAATCGGACACCCGATAGGCATACTATACCGCCAAAGGCTCGCGGCTATTTGGCTAACCAACTAAGAAATGGTCTCCGTCACAACTATAAAGAAAGACTTCTTCGAAAGCCAGACCAGGGAAAGGTGTATAGACATTCTAGTAAATCTCAGGCTAGTAACCATTTCATGTCAACTGGGCGATTTACACGGTTCTGTGACTGGCGGTTTGTTACAAAGGCGCGATTAGATACAGTGGGGCTAAATGGTACTCGGAGGTACGGAAACGCTCCTACTAACTGTCGCCGGTGTGACTATGGGCACAAAACTTTACCAAATGTTTTGAACTCGTGTCGATATCATACTGCAGTGTTCTCCCCAGAAAAAAATGTTCACTTAGTATTCCATAAACATTGCCGGGTAGGGCCAAAAATAGTGGGGGTCCGGGGGAAATTTGAGATCCTAGATTCAATTTGGTGAGTTTTAGAGGTTTTTGAAGCCCTTTTAAAGTAGCTTACTTTAGTTGGTTTAGTGGTACGAACATTTCAAATTTGATTGAAGTCATAGTCTAAGCCTATTTTCTCCTTTGTAATGTAGGCTATGTGAATTACTGTAGTCCTCTAAGTGTTTATTTTCTAAGATTTGTAGGTTTACAATACTACAACTTGAAACATTGTTGTATTTGATTTTTGATGACTTCATTTTTGTTACTTTAAAATTTGTTCTAGCAATCAATAAAATTAGAAAACTGCTAAAATTGTTCACTTGTGTGCTGTGAATGTTCACGATCATAGCGATGATTGCCATTTTGCCAACTTATATGTTTTGTTCAAATGCATTCCTCCACAATTTTGTTTACAATTTGCGCTGCAGTTTAGGGATGGGACGTTCAAACGTTTTGTGGACGGTTAGAGTTTATTAAATTCGCAAAACGTTTAGGAGGAAAAAAAATCAATTTTTTTAAAAAAAAAAATTTTCAATTTTTTTTATTTTTGCCGAGCGACAGGGAATTATTGCCGGGCGGCCCGCCCGGCGGTCCGGGCTTGGGGAGAACACTGATACTGCTGCATGGACAGAGAGGCATAATGCTGTGTTGAACAGATTAGTTAAGGCTATTCCGAGGAATCAGGCAAACACAATCCGAGTTAATCAGAAGATTCCAAATTGCAATCTGAGGGAAAGACCTGATCTAGTTATTACGAACAGCATAACAAAGAAAGCTTGTATAGTGGACGTTACTGTACCCGCCGAGAACCACGACGACGCCTTGTTAGCTGCTCGAGATTACAAGATCAGGAAGTATACGCCACATGCCGAAGTGCTTAGAAGCCAGGGGTTTGAAACTGTGGTTGAAGCAGTGGTTGTGGGTAGTCTGGGATCGTGGGATACTAGGAATGATCGGGTTGTGAAAATGCTTGGAATTGGAAAAAGGTACTCTACCCTAATGAGAAAGTTGATGGTCAGTGACACTATCCGGTGGAGCAGAGACATTTTTATTGAACATGTAACTGGGCATCGACAATACAACTGATGACGTAAAATACAAAAAATACTAATTGTATACATATTTTAATTCGTTTTAACAAACGCAGAGATTGCGTGATTTATGGTGTAAGCAAATAGGATTGACACAACGGTTCGTCTTAGACCTATTTTGTTTTGTATGTATATTATATTATTGCTTCAATTTGAGAGGTGCAAAGGAGTCTACATTGTATGCATGTACGTTTTAGTATTATTGTGTGTACCTGATATAGATTATTGTTTTGATTTTAATATGTTAACAACAATTGTCCAATTTTACCGTTTTATGTGTCTGCTGATGGTGAGGTGCAATATGTATGGTGTTTTATGCTTTAAAACAATGTACAATGTATTGTAATAACTTTGTATATTTAGTCAACAACTTCAACTGTTATTGATAAATTGTTGGTTGACGCAATGTAATGTGATAGATACTAATAAATGATGATGATGATGATGATGATGATGATGATGATGATGATGATGATAACTGTTTAAGGAATGAAATGATTTAGACTATACAGGCCTTAACATAAATTAATTCTTGGCGATGAAGCCTACACTTACAGTTTCATAGTCACGGAGGGCTTGTTTGAACTTCCCAAGAGACATATAAGCTGCAGCTCTTCGGTAATATCCTTTGACATACGTTCTGTCCAATTCGATTGCTTTTGACGCATCATTTAGAGCATAGCCAAAACATTCTGTTCTAAGATATGCAAAACTTCTATTAGCAAAGTACACTGCCATATTTCCATTAAGTTCAATTGCACTTGTGTACAAATTTATGGCCTTTTCATACTCTTGTTCTGGAAAAAAGGTAATTCTAAGTCAAAAGAACAACAACTAAGGACTTACTTCCTGCATAGTAGTACTATACTAGTAGGACTAGGCCTGCCTACCCAGGCAGTGTTTAGTAGGCCTAGTTACAATTTTAAAATAATGCATTACTTTCTTGGTAATTTTTATGGTAGGGGAGAGTGGGGTAATTAGAGATTCTTGGGGTAGGGGCCTATGCTAATAAGAGACATGACTAATCAATTCAGCAAAATGCCTTAAAGTCTTATGCAGAGTTTCAAAGTTCTCTTATTGATATTTATCCCAGAATTTTTTTTGTGTCATTTTGCTAAATGTAGGCTAAAAATGTAATGTAAATGTAGGCTAAATGTATGGCCCATACATTTAGCCTAATGCTTAACAACAAAAAGTTGGTGGGGTAATACGAGACTAATAGCAATGTTCTCTTATTGCACTGAAAATTTCAGCACATATCTTTATTAGTTTAGAAGATACACAACATAGAAAATGAATAGGCCTAGTTAAAAGATGTGTCTCACAATTGCCAATCATAATCCAATGTCTTTAAACATGTAGGCCTAGACTAACCATAAAAAAATAAAATGTGTTTTTTTTTATGGTAAGGTAGGCCTATGTATTAACCTCCCACGCGTGTGGGACGCCTAAACCGTCGTCCCCCAGCCCGGCGGCCAGCGTGTGTGACGTCCTAGGACATCCCACAAGTTCAGTTTCAAATAGCCGTGCTTCTAATAGGTTTATCAAGTTGCTACTTGCAGCAGCACTAATACCAGGGTATAGCTAGTACAGTTAGTTGTCATGTTCGCCGTGAGATAGCAGTACACGCAATGACGCGTCATCAGCTGTTCGAGTACACTCGGAAACTCTGTTAAGTAGCGCGCAAAAACAAAAACACGTCAAAACATTCAGTTCAGTTTCTGCTTTGATCACCCAAACATGATGACATATCGGAATCGTGTCTTACAACAGCAGTAAATATCAGATATATTTTATTTTATTATACTAGAAAGCTTCGCAAACGCTTTTTCAGGCGCATTGTTGGATGAGCGTAATTGTCAAAAACAAAAAAGCGTAAAATTGCGATTTTTATAAGAAATAATTATTCGATTACGCTAACATTTCACAAGAATATATTAATTCATAAAATTAAGGTTCTGTGAAAAAATTATTATAATCGGCTAAAGCATGTGGTGTTATAAGTCGAAGAAATTAAAACAAAAAAAAATTCGTAAAATTGCAATTATCATAAGAAATAAATTTTTATTACGCTCAAATTTAACACCAATATATTAATTCATAAAATTAAGGTTCTGTGAAAAAATCATTACAATCGGATAAGGCATGTAGGTGTTAAGTCGAAGAAATTTGGTAAAAAAAAAAAAAATCATAAAATTGTGATTTTCATGAGAAACAATTTTTCGATTGTTCTAAAAAAACGTGGCAGTTCTAAGTTCAGAGATTTCGAAGGCATCCGCAAAATTTCATTGCAATTGAAGTATTGGATTAGCCGGAATCGTGTTAACAAAAAGCCAAAAATATAGGGGGAAAAAAACATTCCGGATTTTTTTTTTCCAGTGTAGTGAAATGGAATCTTCGCTTCGCTCGCTACGCACATCCAATAATACTAGGAAGTTTCGCAAAACGCTTTTTCAGGCGCGTTGTTGGATGAGCGTAATTGGTGCATTGAGCTGCCACGTGTTATGCGGACTTTCTGTTGTTCTGTGAAAAAATCATTAAGTTACTAGGCCTAAGTCATTCAAATATATTGTATCCTGCCTATTTTAAACCCCACGAGCCGCCACTGGCGAGCTCCCGATCGCCTTGAAAAATGTCCAGCTTGTTCAACTTCCTAGCGAGTCGAGTTAGCGAGCGCCAATCAGAACCCACTACCATAACACGTGACCAGTGAACACCAATAGATGGTGTTATTGCTACCTTCATTGTCTGTCGTGTGACAAGGATGGTAACTCGCACGATTTTCTCGATCGTCTCGACAGAGGCTTTAGGTATAGGCCCTAAGCATAGACCTACTTACCATAGGCCTACATACAATTGGTGAATAAATTACTATAGGCCTATGTCTAGACTAGGTAGGTCTAAGGCCCAAGCACATCAGAAGGCCAGAATAGAGCCAGAATAGAGGTCTACACGGGTCTAGTCCTAAAGGCCCGGTCCGGGCCCGTAGGCCTATCTGAGTAACCAAATCAAAGCCCGGGCCCATACAGGGCTTTAGGCCAGAGGCAACCCTACACCTATGTGTCGACCCAAGTAACACTCTGTCAATCATCAAACTGAAAAGACGCAGGTTGTATTGAGGCCTTTCGCCTTCTTTGTTGAAACTAATGTAAAACGCAACCACTTCTAAATCTTCATGTACGAGCAAATTAGTGGACACTCAGTTATATAAAAGGGGACGTTCTCAAATACAGGCTGGTACCAGATTCCAACGAGATCCATGTGGTTTGAAAAACTGTCAATACGGGTCAAGATGGACAGGCCATTACAGGTAATGGGGATTATTTACATTTGTATTGTGCACAAAACCACCGGTTCCCTTTCACTTAGATGATTGACAGAGTGTTACTTGGGTCGACACAAGGTAGGCCTAGGTCTATTGTTTAAACTTTGGTACTTCTTCGGTTGGTATGGACCGGTTTATTAACACTGTTATTTTTCAATAAAAACACTGAAAAACAACTACCGGTAAGTAGTTTTGTAACGAAAAGGATTTCTGGTGCGCTCTTATCGATTATATCCTAAAACCAGCGCGGCGCACTGTAGCCAGCGGAAAGTTCGGCTAACCTTACGCAAGTAGTTTTGTAAAACCGGTCCATACTCCACACCAACCGAAGAAGTTCCTAAACTTCTCCCCCGCTTGCAGGTCATAGGCCTAGGTAGCCTAGACCTAGCGAGTTGGATTTTGGCACTTCTTCGGTTGGTAGCCCCCAACTTCTCGGCACTTATTCGGCTAGGGGGGTCCAACTTTTATACACCTTGTTAACACTGCTATATTGCCTTGTTACTACTTATGTTAAAGGTGTACTTTCGTTAGGTGAGCCGAACTTTCCGCTGGCTACAGTGCGCCGCGCTAGTTCTAGGATATAATCGATAAGAGCGCACCCGAAATCCTTTCCGTTACAGTGTATATAAAAGTTGGACCTCCCTAGCCGAATAAGTACCAACTTCTCTGGGGTCCAGGGGCGAAGCCCCGGTGGGGGTTGGGGGGCAAATCCCTCCATTGAAGATAACAAAATAATAAATTAAACCTCTAACCTTCTGCTTTGAAACTCCTTTATATTTAAAATAGCGACGTTAAAGGCGTTGTAGGCCTAGGTCCAGTATAAATGTGTTGGGGGCTAGGCCTAGGCCTACCAACCGAAGAGTAGGGCCTACCTGGATTTCCTACCTGCAGAGGTCTAGGGAAGCCTAGAAGCCTAAGCTCCCTACTAGGGCCTAGGCTAGGCCTAGGCCTACAAGTAGGGGCCTAGGGGCTGAACCAGGTACCTAGGCCTAGCCTAGCCTTAGACATACGATTTATTGGTACGATCGACCTTTATGTCATGCTTAGCCTTTGCCTAGCCTAGGCCCTAGCCCGTAGTTACGCAAGAGACTAGGGCTAGCGCCTACCCTAGGCCTACTCTCTCCCTAGCCTAGCCTAGGCCTAGACTTGCAAGCTAACCTAGAAGCCTGACTAAGCCGACAACCAACACTTCCCTTGAGCAAACAAAACTTATTTATAATTATTGCATACTTTTAAAACACTCATTAGCTTCTTCTTTGAATTTGTCAGCCTTTTCAGCATTTTCCGGCGATATATGAGCAATAGTTTCAGTACTTGAACTCATTTTCCCACACGAATGGTTTACACTTCACTCTCTTCTCTTGTCTTGTCTCTCTTCTTTTTTTCCTTCAGGCTTCAGCTGTTTCCTGTCCCATCATGCACCTTGATGACTGCGATCAAAAAGTACCGCTAAATACAAACCAATGATAAAAAAGTACATAGAATGATGGATTAGCTTTTTTTGGAATATTTCTGTCCAATGATTACTTTTTTAAGTGGGATCTCATTACTTTTTCTATTACTTGATATAACTTGTTAATTATACACCTGTAAAAGGCTTATATTAAAACCTTTATTTCTATGAATTTTGACCAACTTTTTTAACTTTTTCTTTCAACAGGCACTACATCACCATAATCTTAATGCCTGTATAATAATATGAACGTACTTGTAGCCCGAGGGGTTGACAACTCGGCATTTTAGTGTACACTGATTTTTGATTTCGAAATCAGAATTGATTTTTTTTGATTTTGTGATTTTTTAAGATTTTTTATGATTTCGTGATTTTTTTATGATTTTGGTGATTTTTATTGATTTTTGTGATTTTTTGTAATTTTTTGATTTTTCATTGATTTTTGTGATTTTTTTTATCCCAAATGATTTTTTTTTTATTTCGGTGATTTGTTTGATGATTCGTTAGTTAGTAGTAAGTTGTGGTGTCGCAGATGGTTCTTCAACCCTATCTACATCTTCATTTGTCTTCATCGTGAGCAAGAAAACAGCAACCACCTCCACAGCAAAATGCCCGTGCACTAATGAAGGCTGCCCTCAGACTGTCCGATACAGCAATCCGCAAAAATCGCAGTAGAAGTCGAAATCGCGGCAGAAACAAAGGCACAGTGTGTTACTGTAGCGAGAAGGGTTGCACGTGTACACTGGCCCGCGCACTGGCCTTGGCAGTGGAATCATATTATCCAGCCGTGTACGCCGCCAAACATTGTATCGCCGTGTAGTTCAAATATACTCACATAAACGCAAATATGGCTCCTTTGATCTCGACTTCGATCCAACACGAATGCCGCATGTTTTGTCAATCTCCGTGATTTTTAGATTGTTATCGATTTTTTTATTTGGTTTCGTGATTTCCGCTGATTTCTTTACCATTTCAATTTGCTGTGATTTTTCTGATTTTATTTTTAATCATCAAAATGATTTTCTGTGATTTTTTAAAATTTCACTGATCTATATTGATTTCCGTGATTTTTAGATTTTTATCTGATTTTTGGGATTTTTTTGCGACTTTTGATTTTTGTTTTGATTTCGTGATTTTTTTTTATCGTTTGATTTTTGTGTGATTTTTAAAAATAAATGATTTTTTTAAAATCATCTTATGATTTTTGTGATTTTTTGTGATTTTTAGCGATTTTTGATTTTTTTGATGATTTTTTGATTTTTTGTTCACCATATTGATTTTTTTATTTTTCTTGATTTTTTTACATTTTTCCTAAGCGTACACTGATTTTTATGGTCGTTAACCCCTCGTTGTAGCCCCACCCGTTTGGTCAGAATCAGCCCAAATATCACGAAAACATCGTATTAAAAACCGGGGGGAAATCGTAAGAGTACGATTTCTATAAGATTTTTTTTTAAATGTCTCTAAAATCATAACGTATATAATTTTAGTGATATTAAGCGTTCTCATAAAGTTTCGTCAATATCGGAGTAGCCGTTTGCCAAATATCACGAAAATATCTCATTAAAAATTGAAAAAAAATCGTAAAAGTACGATAATCATTAGTTTAGTAAAGTTTAGTTTAGTTTAGTTTAGTTTAAATTAGACGAGTGAGCGCAGCGAAACGAAGTCTTTATAACGTAGCCTAGCATTGTTGTATGTTAAAGTGAGTCCCATTGATATAAACCCCTATATTGGATGTATGAAGTTATCCTGCAATCTTTGAATGAGTGGTCCCAACGAAAGAATGCAGGTGGCTCGAAATTGTTTTCCCAACATAACAACTTTGTCAATTCAATTCACGCTAGCTCAGCGTGGATCTTGCACACGTACGGAGGAACTCTGTGATCTAGCACAGATAATTTTTGCTTGCGTTGGTAAAAGATATTTCTCTTTCATACACAAAGGCGACATTCCATTTACCGCGCATTCATTCTAACCCCACCACTCGAGTGCGCCAATTGTTATGTATGAAAATATGTAATATGATTGAGGATAGATGGAGATAAAAGATGTATTCATTTAGTACTGTCAGGTCTATTAATTATTCCGCCATTCCAAGGTTCCTCTACAAACTCCTCACAGGTATACCAAATACAAGTTTGAACATGACAAGCTTCTGCATTCTTTCGTTGCAGCAAATTTAATGTATGTTTGTATGTTAAATGTTTGTCTGTCCGATCCAATGACGTACATAAGCTTTGCGTAGCTTATATTATGTCATTGGTCCGATCCCATACGGCCGAACGGCCAAATAGATTGAGTTGAAATTTTAAACAGACATCCGTGACCAGGTAACTGAGAACTGCTAACAAAATGAGCACAATCCATTTCGATTTAAACCTACAAGAAATAATGTGTAGAAATTATTTTAACGATCAAATTGGATATGATTTTGAAAAAATATTTTTTGTTTGTTATTTACCTGGCTGTGAAATGCCGTGCCCATGCTAAGTCTATCGAATGTTGCACGTCAAGGTACCCCCAAATTCCGCTCGTAGATTGAGTAAACCTTGCAATATTTTCACGTATTTCGTACTGGCTATGCTTTCCTTTGTATTGTCACAGATGATGGACTACACTGCGTTATATGCATTTCAAAACATGTTTACTACAATCCAGAAATTACAAAATATTTCCCGACTAGGGGATTGAACCCACGTCTCCCACATTTCGGCTATTCGGGCGCCTTAGCCCACTAGACTAGGGAAACGCCAAAGTCGTTGTTAGACGAGTGAGCGAGTCATGTGTTGAGTAGGGCCTACCCGGGAACATCCATTTCCTCCCATATACCCAAGGCTGGATTTGCCCAGTATGGGGAATGATACCGGGTAGGCTACTATACACATGGCTCACTCACTCGTTTAATAACGACTTTGGCGTTTCCCTAGTAAGAAATATTTGATCGATTATACCCAAAAACGTAGCAGGTCTAAGTTCAGAGATTTCGATGGTCCCCTCCAATTTTCATCAAGATCGCATAATTATGCCGTTTGCCCGGTAGAGAGCGAACAAACCATTGGAACAAACAGACAAAAAAACAAACAAAAAACAAAACACCCGATAGCTATTGAAAAAAGAAAAAAAAAACATAAGTGATATTGAAGTCTTCGCTTCGCTTCGCTCATCCAATAAAGGGAACTTAAAAATTGGAACTTTGGCGTTGTTGTTTTGTATTGTTAGTGTCCTTGGTGTATATTCCTTAGTTCCTGGCTGGAAAATAGGAACTAGTTCCTTCTTGAACTACGCAAAGCTTATTTTTATAATAATAATAAATAATAATAATAAATTGTTGTTTATTTAGCTATAAAAGCTATTGGTTTACATAGAAGATACAAGATAATACAAGATTATTTACAGTAAATAAAAACAGTCTTACGTTTAGTCATATCACTTCTTATATAGACTTCACATAATTAAGGTAGGCTTTCTTAAAACTCCTAATATCTTTAACCTTAGTTATTTCATAGGGCAAATTGTTAAATTGTCTCACTAAGTAGAAGACAGATTTCAGTCCTTTTGCCTTATTTCCATACTCAAGATACCACGAATCAGCCTTTCTTGTGCCATAATTATAGACATAATTTATTTTAGTAAGTCTTTCACTAAGATAACTCGGAACCATACCCAACAAACATTTTTCACTCCTGAGGATTACCCTGGGATTTCTTTTATGGGAGGAAAGAGCTCCTGGGTACTACCTTTTTTTATTTTATACATAAGAATCATCACTTGATAAGTAAGCCATATTTATATATATACACAACCAATCTAACACCATCAAAATTTTTTTCACAGAAGTATAGCGATTACATTAGGATACAACGCATAGCCCTATAGTTTGAAGTAGTTGTAACTCATCTAGACTAGTTTTATTAGCTTGATAAAAGGTTGCACAGAAATTTAGATGGGGCATCACAATAGTTTTATACACAATAATTTTAGTATTCAATGATAGGAAGCAACTAATTCTACATAGATAACCAATCTTCTTTCGTAATTTTCCTTCTATGTCTTTCACAAGCTCTTTAAAGTCTAACTTATCATCTAAAATAATACCTAAATATTTAAAACTTTTTACAAAATCAATCACAATTCCATCAATAACACTGAAAGGTCAGTATTGAGTATATCCAAGGCTCGAAGACCGCCTGCTCCTAAGAACATCGCCTTACATTTAGGCACATTTAACTTGAGTAAATTTATACCAAGCCAATCTACCACATTTCTCAATTCAAGGTTTATTATGTCAAACAATACTTTAAGATCCTTACATGCTATAAAAATCACACATTCATCTGCATATAAATTCAATAAACACTTAACAACACATGAAGTAATATCATTTATATAAACTAAAAATAAAAATGGGCCCAATACAGATCCTTGTGGAACCCCAATTTCAATAGATACTTTGTCTGATACAGTCTTTAAATTTAGTTCTTTGTGTCCTATCATTCAAGTAACTACCAATCCACTTAAGAGCAGTACCATCAACACCATACATATATTTCAACTTATCCAACAAGCGCTGTCTCTGTTTCAAAAGCACGTTTGAGGTCCAAGAATACTGCAACTTTTGACGTACCTCTCTTCAATTTGTAAATCCATTCCGCCACCAGCCATTGAACTGTTGTTTCACAACTATGGCCCTTACGGAAACCAGATTGATTTTTTATAAAAAGATCATTACCTTGAAAGTAACTTTCGAGTTGTTTATGCACTGCTATTTCCAATATCTTTCAAAATAGGGAGCATACTTTATAGGTCTCATATCTGAAGCCAAGTTTGACTTCTTTACTTTAGGAACAGGTATAATAAGTGCCTCTTTCCAACTCTTTGGAAATACAAATACTCCACTGGAAATTGACATATTTATAATATTCAGTAAATGATATTTAATTGTTGGATAAGCGTCTCTAAATAGTCTCATGGTTATACCATCCAATGTACCTCTCCCTTTATTACCCAGTGCTTTAAATATTTCATTCAATTCATCTCGTGTAAGAGGTCTAATTTAGGTGGTATGCCAGTCGGCTTCTTATAATTCCTGAGGTCACTAGTTTCCCTTACATTCATGTTTATTATATTTTCATTTAGTGGTACCTGAATACTTTCTACAACCTCCACAATACTCTTGACAAAATATTGATTTGGTTTATTGGAAATATCCTCCACAATACTCTTGACAAAATATTGATTTGGTTTATTGGAAATATCCCTTTCATGTCCACGGCCACGGGTTCCTACCCAACACTTACCGTACCTTACCAACGGCAACACCTATCTATAAAATATAATTTTGGTTTGAAACTACTGCTTGTACGGTCTCGCATGTATTTTACCCAGGATAATATTGACATTCAGTGTTGCCAGAAGTGCCATAATTACAGAAAACATACAATAATTGACACCCTCATACCCATAGTTTTAATAAAAATGTACAATATTTTGCAATTTCCCCATTTTATTATATTATTATTTTATTTTGTTCTCATTATTAACCTCACGCAAGTTCAGTTACTGTAAATATAACAGTATGCGTGATACATTTTTGGTATTCTTGCATTAAATAGACTATTATTATTATTCTTTCCGCCGACAGCTTCATTTTCATTGAACGCAGTCTTATATATGGGAGGAAGTCAGCTTTAATCACTTCTAATTTACGACAGATTTTACTTTAAACAAGGTATTTATAATAAAATTTGGTGTTCTGTAATTTTATGAGAAAGACCATGGTGAGAAAGACTGTAATTTTGGTTAGATTGTACCATGGATTGTACAATACTTTCATTCACACCATCTGGCAACACTGATGACATTGAACTTTTGAAACGTCCGCCATCCTTGCCGCCATGTAGTGCGGTCGCGGATCGTTTGTGAATTCTTGAACGCACTCTCCACGGTTTCGACTTTTGTAGGATTGTTAAAACGTGTATTGCTCACATCATTATTTAAAACAATAATTTTTTTAAAATAATTCATGCTCTAGATAAAAATATGATTTTTTTGTACCACTCTTGGAAATTAATTTTGTGGTTGTAGGATTTCCGAACACACCTGTCTTTCCCGCCGATCCGCACGTTTCCCGCGCAAGTAGGCATTCTCTTTTGTTTCGTCTGACGGGTCAGTCGCTGTGTCGCTCTTTTGGTCTAGTCGAAAATTTGATATTTTGTTGTTTTAATTTTGCCATTCACATAACTAATTCAACATGTTTGAAGCACGAATGGTTCAGAGTGGAATCCTGAAGAAGGTATTGGAGGCTATCAAAGAGTTATTGACTGAGGCAACTTTCGATTGCTCGGACTCGGGCATCCAACTTCAAGCCATGGACAACTCTCACGTTAGCTTGGTATCGTTACTATTAAGAAGTGATGGATTCGATAAGTTTAGGTGTGACCGCAACATGACCATGGGCATGAATCTGACAAGGTAAGCGATAATATATAATGCCCGCCTAGGGCCCTACCTAGCCAAGGGCTAGCCTAGCTAGCCTAGGTCTAGGCCTAGGCCTTTCCTAGGAGACCTGCACATTGGCTGCAGCCTGGCCTAGGGCCTAGGCCCTTGCCTAATAGAGGACATGAGGCATCAAAGCCCAGGGCCTCCCTAGCCTATCATCTTGTTTTTCCATAGAGGCCTTGGGAGTCTGACCGGCGTAGGGGCCTAGCCTAGGCCTAGGCCTGGGCCAAAAGTTTGGTGCACCATTGGAACGGGAACGATAAGCCATGGGAAGTTATGCCCAGTTCACTTTCACATAGGGGCCTAAAGTCTTAAGGTTTAAGGTCGATGAACTTTCCCCTTCCCTTTGACTAGCCCTACCTTCCCGACAGCGACGACAATGACAACACGGACGGATGATGACGCAGACGGAGACGACCACGACGTGGGGGAACCCCTGCCCTCTCCATACGCGGTAAAAATGCCGTATAACGCCTCACGCAAAATACATGTGAAAAGGGTGGTACTTTTGGTACTTCTTCGGCTAGGGGGGTCCAACTTTTATATACACTGTAACGGAAAGGATTTCGGGTGCGCTCTTATCGATTATATCCTAGAACTAGCGCGGCGCACTGTAGCCAGCGAAAAGTTCGGCTAACCTAACGAAAGTACACCTTTAACATAAGTAGTAAACAAGGCAATATAGAAGTGTTAACAAGGTGTATAAAAGTTGGACCCCCCTAGCCGAAGAAGTGCCTACTTTTTCGGTTGGTATGGACAGTTTTTTTTAGGTACACATAAACCTTTAACTTCGCATTTAAATTCGGAGTGGATAATTCTTAACGCACTGCCTAAAACTTACTACACACTATTCTTACGGCATGGAGCGAACTTTTTCGGTTGTTGCCCAGTTTTATAGGTAGGGCTAGGCCTACTTCAAGATTGAAAATACGACGCTAACCTTTTCAGATATTCATTAAAAAGCCGTTGAAAGTGTATTTAAGTACTAAGATTTAAAAAAGCGACTTTAGGCCTGCTAGGCGCCTAAGTGAAGTTTTAGGCATAGACCGTAAGAATTACTATTCACATTTAAAGAGTCGCGGGATGAGAGTCCTGAGAACATAACCGGAAACATACCGGAATAATTTCTATAATTCTGACGGTTATTTTCTGAAAGAATTTCCTTCTCTATTAAATTTAAGTAGGTCTACTACTGTTTGGCGAAAACTGTTCTACAACGAAAGATCCGTAAGTTAGGTGGCGGCAGAGGAGGGGGCCGGGGCCAAAGCGCGACATGTTAATATTAATAATACTATATAATGAGTACTTAACTTATCGTTGCACTCCCATTATCGATGGCCTACTAACGTTTGCGTGAAATATCAGTTGTTGAAAATTGATATTTTGTTGAGGCGTTAATACGGCATAAATTACCAATAGCTACGCTTCGGCTTTTCACGCACAGCTGTCCGTCCCCCTGTTCCCTGGTCATCCCTTACGTCCCTTCTTCGTCCGATTACCAGTTCAATAATATGAAGCGTTAAAAAATCCAAGTCAATTCACAATTCCGAGATTCTGAAGAAGACCGGTCCTAGGTTAAGTTTAATGGTTCTTATCTAATCTTGTTTCTATTTTGGATTTTGTCACGGCGTAGGGGTTACTCGGCCAAGTGACACACATTGGAAGGGAGATGGGAAGTACCCAGTCACTCACTAGGGGCCTGAGCTTAAGGGGTATTAACTAAACAAAAAGTAGGTGCATTCGGTACTTGTAGATTTAGAAGTAAGAAAAATTAATTGTTGCAATTGTAATATCTTTGAAATTTGTTTCCCCGCCATTTAGTTTGTGTTCCTATAAAATATTGAGTTTTGGAAAAAAAAAAAAAATTGATAAAAATAGCAATTCCGTCAAACTAGTAGAGTTCCTCTTACGGCATGCCGTAAGAATTACTACACACTATTCTTACGGCATGGAGCGAACTTTTTCGTTTGGTATGCCCAGCTTTTGATCAGTAGGTAGGGCTAGGCCTAGGCCCTACTTTAGATTTAAAATAGCGACGTGAAAGGTTTTGTAGGTACTTTAGATTTAAAATAGCGACGTTAGGCCTAGCCTAGGCCTGCCTAGTGCATGGTCATAGTAGGCATAGACCGTAAGAATTACTATTCACTATTCTTACGGCGCGCCTGTTGATGAGTCACGTGATGAGACAACCAATGAATACACATACCGTAAGAATAATTTCTAGTAATTCTTACGGTATGCCGTAAGAATATCCTCTGCCTTAAATTTAAAGTACTACTGTTCAAAAAACTGTCCATACAACCAAAAGAGTTCCAAAAAGCTTAGGTAGGCGGCAGGGGGGGGGGGCGCAAAGCGCGTATGTTTTAATAATAATAATAATGCAAGACTTACGCGCTTCGCGTCCCCTCCCCCTTTCCCGCGTAGGCCTACCTAAGCGTTTCGTGAAATATCAGTGTTGAAAATAGTGTATTTTGCATGAGGCGCTATACGGCATAATTACCCCATACGCTTGTGGCTGTTTCGACCAGCACAGGCCTGTCCACCCCCTGTCCCCCTGCGTCATCCCTTACGTCCCTCCCTTCGTCTCGATTAGCCAAGTTGCATAAATATGAGACGTTAAGCAACATCCAATCAATCACAATTGCCCCGTCAGAGAACGGGAAGACACTAGGGCCTAGGTAACGTTAAGGGCTTCCCTTGTCTATCATCTTGTTTTTCCTTAGAGGCAGGCCTTGGGAGTCCGACAGGCGTAGGGGTCTAGCTAGGCCTGGGCCAAAAGTTTGATGCACCATTGGAACTGGGAACGATGGGAAGTTATGCCCAGTTCACTTTCACATAGGGGCCTAAGTCTTAAAGGGGTATTTAACCGCTAAACTCAAAAAATATATTTCATTCAGGCTACCTAGTAATGAATTTAGCAATTAACAGAAAAATTATTGGGGCCACCATGACCTCTCAAAAAATTGTCAAACACGACATTTTTCGAGCTAGGTCCGATCGGCAAAAATCTCCCATAAGAAATAACATGGGGACGATCTTTATGCCCAATGACCTTGGAGGATTTTGATCCAAAAAAATATTGCCCATTATTGACGTACTCTACAGTCTTTCCTGTAAATTCTCTATATTTTGTTTTGTAATTTGGGCAAGTTGTTCGGTCAAAATAGTCAGATTACCAAGATGGGGTGTGATTTTGGAATGCATATTTTTGCGTGTTTGAGGGTATATTTGGGCACAGTTTCAAGACACGATGTTATAAAGGGGCATTTTAGATTGGTACTATGGTCTAGTATGTATGTGGACCAAAAAAGAAGCAGGTTAAAGCCGATTTAAGAAATTTCCCAAAACACCGATTTTCGCAAATTTCTGGATCAAAAAAATTTAAAAATTCGTGTCAAATCACAGTTTCAAGATATAATTTTTTAGACGGTCATTTTAGTGTAGTATTGTGCTATAGATCACGTGGTAAAAAATAATTTTTGTGGTTTTTAGCCCCTTTAAGGTTTAAGGTCGATGCACAATTGCCCCGTCAGAGAACGGGAAGACACTAGGTAACTTTAAGGGATTCGATACACAACAGCCCGTGAAGCAAGCCAACGGGAACAAATCAAATAATTATTAATGTATATATAGCATAATAATGTACTGTATATAGCAGCAGCTAATGTAGGCCTATATAGTGTATAGGGAACCTAAGTGGGCGTTGTCCGGTTCTCTCCGGTCAGCGTGGTATAGGCGATTAACCCGTGCTAAATGTTTCGTAAGCGATAGCGCGAGAACCCGACCACGGACCGGAATTATATTCATACCGGTACTGTAAGAAACTATAATCTTTCCTCTTTGCGTAGATATACATAACTCTGCTCTATCACAAATATTAATGACATTTGTTTTGAGTTGAAGTGAACTCTACATTTACACTGTTGCCAAACCTTCCAAACTGCTCATGAAAAAGCACGTAAAAACATTTTGTCCGTGGCATCAGCATAACATTTGGTATCCGACTTGCTTTGTGGCTATTGTGAGGTCACTGGGTTGTACTAGATTATACATTACTAATAAAATATCCTTTAATGTGCCAACAAAATCTTGAATGCGAAGTACATTTAGCAACCATGGACAGGCGCGTAGTATGCGAGGATGCTACAGCTGCACACAACGTGGCTGCGCCTCGCTTAGGTTGCCGCTCAGTCAGAGTACATTTGCGACAGCGCGCAAACATGGGTCCATTTAACTCATAATAGTTTGAATTTAGGAAGCGTCATCGAGCAAAGTAGAATGCCATCATCTTCTTTACAAAATTATGCATCTTGTGATGTTATAGGTTTAGATTTCTTTTGCGTGAGTCAAAAGATACGGCGAGTTACATTTTCGTACTATGCTAATTCTTATGGGCGCTGAGACCAGAGAGAACCAATTTCCTTCCCGCCTTCAAAACTTAGGTTCCCTATATAATCTGTCAAGTAAGAATTTTTGGAGGAAAAATTGCGATGTCGCTGAATTTTTGCAGGATTCCTGAATGAATTATCAACAACTAAACTACCCTACAAACGGACTGGCTTCGCCGCCATTTTAGAAATGGCGGCCAAAAAGTGTTTGTTATCGAATATCTCCAAATTGGTGTGAGATAGACAAAATATCTCATGGCAAAATATCCATTTAATGCCCTACAAAAAGGGCTCTTAGTTTTGGTGAGGAAAGTTACGTCACAAATCGTTTTACACGTGCTTTTGGAGTAAAGCTAATTTCCCAATTTTCACGCCAGCATCAAACAATGCCGTAAAATCCGTAGAAATCGATTTAATACAAAAGACTTTTACGGGTCATGAAAGCTTCCATTAGTACCGGATTTTTAAAAATCAGTTCTTCGAATGGATTTGCATTACCCCGAAATTTGGTTTTTCCATGTTGATTATTAAAAAAATGCCTTATTACTGTCATTATTAAGCACTAAATAGCATTGGAGAAAATCTTTCTACGCACATTGAATGACTAAATATGATCCATTTAAACCCAAAATTTAATCCATATGGCTGCATTCCTAATATTCACATATGAATACTGTTTCGTGCGTTTTACACTCTTTTTGTTACATAATTCACTTTGATGGTGTGGATATAGGAATAAGCAGCCATATTGGATTTAAACTTTTGGTAGTAATCGATCATTATTTGATCATTTCAATGTGCGTAGGAAGAATTTTCCTCCAATGCTATTTAGTGATTAATAATGGACAGTCAAAAGGGTATTTTTTAGATAATGCAACAATGGAAAAACCCAAATTCCGGGTAAATGCAAAATCCGATTTTGCAGAACTGATTTTTAAAAATACTAATGGAAGCTTTCATGAACCCCGTACAAAAGTCCTTTTGTATTTAAATCGATTTCTAACGATTTACCGGCATTGTTTGATGCTGGGCGTGAAAATTTGAAATTAGCTGGTACTCCAATAAGCAACATATAAACCACGATTTTGTGACTAACCTTTGCCCCTACCAAAACTATAGAAGACACCTGTTTTGTAGGGAATTAAATAAGAAATATTTTTGCCATTGAGATATTTTGTCTATCTCAAACCATTTTGGAGATATTCGATAACAAACTCAGTTGGCCGCCATTTTCCAATATGGCGGCCGAAGCTCCAGTCTGATTGTAGGGGAGTTTTAGTATGTTATTACTATTATATAAGGAAGGTCTCTGCAAAAATTCAGCGACATCACAATTTTTTCCTCCAAACGTCAATATACGATCTTTTGACGATGATGTGCATGCTTTACAAGTATATTTACAAGTTTACCCAGGTAGTTCTCTAGTTCTAGTTAGATGGTAACCTTGCACTTCTTTGGTACTTCTCTGTTCGGACTTCCATATGAGATCTCGGATGGATTGGAATAACCCAACAGCTTGCTGCGTCTTTCCTATCTCTGGTTGAATCCTTCCATCGCATGCTACTATACTCACACATGCGGTACTTAAAATTCTCCACTTGCTTTAAAATTTGTCCTAGTAGAATCCTTACATTCTTGCTTTATTTCGTGTCATCAGCATTGTTTTACTTTTGCCACTTCCCAACACCAGACCATATTCTCCTGCCACCACATTCCACACACATCAACTTGAGATTGCACCTCCTCTTCATCCTCTCCCCACACCAAAAGATCGTTTGCAAATAACATTATTTTCATACATTCTTCTCCGATTCTCTCTACAACTTTCCTAGTGATTTCGTCCATGACAATAATGAACAATAGTGGTGACAGTACACTTCCTTGTTTTAACCCACTCCTAATGTCAAATCACTTTGTAATTCCACCTCTTGTCTTTACACTTTAGCACTTCTAGATATCAAGTACATCTCTTTCATTCTTGTTATTCCTTAAAATAACTCCTATATTTTGCATTGCATCCCAAACCTTCTCTCTCTTGAGGCTATCGTATGCCTTTTCGATATCTAGAAAAGCCATACACAGGTCCTTTTCTCGGTCACAGAAAATCAGGTCCACCGTCGCTTCTCTTAATCTCCTTTTATCGAGTTTCTAATTCTACTTTCTATTATTCTTTCATAGACCTTGGCACAGTGGCATGTCAGTGTTATCCCTCTATAGTTGGCACAGTTTGAGTTTTGCTTGTCTCCCTTTTTAAATAGAGGTACAATGAGACCCCATTTCCAGTCTAAAGGAACTTCCTTGTTTTTCCATATAACAGATTTGACTCTGTATAGCCACCATTGCATTCCCACAGGCCATGCAGCTTTTATCATTTCCATGGCCAGCTCATCTGAGATCCAGATCATCATCTCATCTCATCTTTACCATTTTTTATTTTCTTCATGCCAGTTCCACTTCTCTCCATGTGATGCTACCATCTTCCTCTTTATCCTCATCTCCTGACTCTTCTTTATGTACTACCTCAGGTGTTCTTATATGTTGTTGGTTGATAAAGGGTTTCAAAGTAGGTCTTTCACATTTTTCTCGTCATTTCATCATCTGTCACAACTTCACCATTTAAATTTAACCAAGTTGGGGCTATCAACCTTATCTTTTCGTAGAAGGCCCTAATAAAAATTTTTTAAAAAAAAACTTTATTAACATCTCTAGGCTATTTTTTGGCGAAACTCCTTTTCAGTTGAAGGTCTTTTATATTTGAAATAGAAACGTTAAAAGGTTTTGTAGGTATTTTTTGTTTTGTATTTTGGAGAAAAATGTTTTGGAAAAAAAAACTAAAGAAGTTCCGACGTAGTTAGTAGTGCGCCACCTAAAAATTAATCAAGAAACATTTATAACACGTATATAGTACAAGTTAAGAAAGTTTTAGGCCCTTTTTCACGGAAAACTGTTAATCTATATGAATTACCCTTTATTCCCGTTGTCGTTCTTATTACCGGGCAATTGTGCATCGACCTTTAGCCATAGGCCTAGTCAAGTCGTAGGCCTATGGTGTAAGATTTTGAGAGCATGGTTCCAACTGTTACCAATGAACTATGCGTAAAAATGGTTATTCTTTGTCGAAGCTCTTTGGCATTTGGATGTTCGGTTTGATTTGAGTATTCTGAACACTGACATGAATAAACTTGTCACCGGTACAGTCTGTATTATCTAACCCCCATCTACATCGACTTCTCACCATCATGTCGTATGTGTATTGTGTCCAAACAACCTTCAAACCTTTAAACCTTGATAGAAACCAGTACTGGAAGTTATAAATGAAAATAGTCTCTCAACTCAACATAGCACAACTGACTCAAGTAGGTAGGCCTATCATCTCATTGGTCTCTTGTAAGTGACATTTCAATCTTTTGTTCGCTAGTTGTAAGAATTTGTGGTGTAGTCGTAGCCCTAAGCAAGATTTTTTCGTTTTCAACTTGCTTATGACTACGACTAATTTACTAAACCTTGTGACCGTAGGCTATGTGATTGTGAACGATGGCATGTGTGTAATGCTTCATCTCCTTATGACTAGGCCTATGAATAAACCTCACAACTTTATGTGAACTGGGCATTAACATTGGGCAAAGTTGCTGTTTTCATTACCGAGCCCGGGATGGAAGCTCCGATAGTCTGTGATTGTGATGATGTGGCGTTGATGTTATCGTTTATGTTTATTAATGTATTTCTTGGCTAAAAGAGCAGTACATTGTACATCAATATTGTTTATGGTGTATGCATGTGCTAGGCCTACTATGTAGGTATTGTATGATGTGATAATGTGTGAACCACGTGGAATAAAAAATAGTGCAAATTCACCGTAATCCATGCCGAGCACATCTCAACTGAACCTGCCTAGGTGGTTTAAGATTTGGTTTGGTTTTGTAGGCTTCTAGATGGGTTGTCCGTAGTCTGGGTGCCCGGTTAGGCCAGCGCACCCAGCAACAGGCACCATAGAGGTTTCTCGTAGCTTGACGTAGGCTCTATCTAAATGCAGTATTTTATTATTGTAATTATTGCTATTGAGACAATAGGCCCCTATATATGTACTGAAATTTTGTCTTGGTTTCAGTATGTCAAAAATATTGAAGTGTGCTGCATCTGAAGATATTGTCACAATGAAGGCTCAAGACAATGCTGACACTGTAACATTTGTATTTGAAACTAAAAACCAAGAAAAAGTGTCCGACTATGAAATGAAGTTGATGAATTTGGATCAGGAGCATCTTGGTATTCCTGTAAGTTATTGAATCATTGCTTTAAGGCTGTGTTCACCAAAAAACAAAATCCAAAATATGCATAAAACAGTAGTTAGGCCAATGGAGTATGATCATTAATCACAGTCTTTTGAAAAGATCAAAATATTTTTGGTCAATGCATTTTTCTTCTATTGATACTTTTTTTAACGATTTTTGGTGCTGAAGTTTTTCCAAAAAAAAGTATACCATTTGGATGGCTGATATTTTTAATGTAGCTTACACTCATTTTTGACTACAGAATTCATAAGGTATTTTGAAACGTGTATCTTCAATACCTTACATCTTACTGTGTTTTATATTTTCCGGTACTTTTGTGGTATTTGTACCGTCAAAAGAAAAAAAAGCAAGATCTTAAGATAGAAAGATATACATTTCAAAATACCTCATTCAATAGTCAAAGATGAGTGTAAGCTACATTAAAAATATCAGCCATCCAAATGGTGTACTTTTGGAAAAACTTGGCACTAAAAATCGTTACAAAAAGTAGCAATATAGAGGAATAGGAAAAATGCATCTACCAAAAAAACAATTTTTCTTTTTTCTTTTCAAAAGACTGATTAGTGATTAATGATCATAGGCCTACTTTTTAACTACTGTTTTATGCATAATTTGGATTTTGGTTTTTGGTGAACACACAACCTTAAATAGACTTACCTGTATGCAGTTTAGTTATTTTATATCTTGTTGGCTTACCTATGGTCTAGAAAAAATGTTCTTTCTGCAACTGAATCAAGATAACATGACAGCTGCACTTCCATGCACCTAGGTCTACTTTTATAATATCACTGGGAAAACGCCAAAGTCGAACTGTTAGACGAGTGAGCGAGTCATGTGTAGAGTAGGCCTACCCGATAACGTTCCCTTCTCCTACCTAAGGCTGGATCAAGTCAGAATGGGTCTTTCCTTCCTAGCCTATCATATGCTAGAGTGGTGCATTATGATTTATGGCCTTACAGTTGACGCGCCCTTATACCAACCAAACTCAAAACTAGGGTTGCCATACGATTATTTCCCAAAACAATCGATAATCGAATAGTTCGCCCATCCGAAATTTTGTATTTAACCGCTTGTTCTGCAGATTGTCATAAAATATTTCTAATGAAGACATTAATTGCTTTATTCCGTGAATATTTCGTCTACTGCGAGATCTACAACACTCAAATAGCGCGAAGTCCAAAGCACAACGCATCGCCCCTGTTGCAGTGTAGACAACTTGCATTCACTCGCCGCGTCTGCAGGCGCCGATCACTGAAGGTCAACAAGCATTTTATCGAGATGCACGTCTCCCCACCCCGCGCCAGCTCGTTATCTCTTTACTTAATTCTGTAGTGCTACCTTATTATCGTTCAGTTCTCTCAGACTAATATTATGTCTTCCAAATTAACGCCGAATATTAGGCCTATTCATCTCGTCGCGTACCGTAATAAATATCGGTGCTTTGAATAACTGATAATATCTCATAAATTAACGAACGACTATCGCAACAAAAGCTGAAATGAAACTTCACAGAACTAATATTTCCGGGAAGCACGACCTTCACGTCCAGCCACGAGTGGTACGGGCAAGCGCTCGTGAAAGACGTCTCTAGTGGTGAAAACCCCTGTTTTGAGGAAATTGAAAGAACAAAAGGATGCACTTGCAAGAGGTCCACATCCACATCGGTATGCGAGAAAGAATAGACCTAATTTTGATTTGATTATCGACTAGGAAAACGCTTAAGTCCCGCCGCGTTGTTGGATGAGCGTAATTCATTGAGCTACCATGTGTTATGTGGATTTTCTGTTGTTCTGTGAAAAAATCATTTAAGTTGAAGATTTTTTTTTTTAATTAATTTAAATTAAATAAAAAAATAAACTTTAATCTTTAATTTTTTTAATTAATCGTAATTTTAAAAAAGAAAAAAATCGTTAATTTTCGATTTTCATAAGAAATAATTTTTCGATTGCGCTAAAATTTTACACGAATATCTTAATTCATAAAATTATGGTTCTGTGAAAAAATCATTAAATTCGGATAAAGCATGTAGGTGTTGTAAGTCGAAGAAATTTTTTAAAAAATTGAAAAAAATCGTAAAATTGCAATTTTCATGATAAATAATTTTCCGATTGTGCTCAAAAACGTGGCAGTTCTAAGTTCAGAGATTTCGAAGACCTCCATAAAATTTCATCGCAATCGGAGTATCGGTTTAGCCGGAATCGTGTTAACAAACAGACAAAAATACATAAAAAAAAAAAGAAAAAAAAAAACATTCCGGATTTTTTTCTCCAGTGTAGTGAAATGGAATCTTCGCTTCGCTCGCTACGCTCATCCAATTACCGTAAAAAAATATTGATATTTATCGATCGATAATCGATTGTACATGCACGATTATCGATGTTCAAATTCATATCAAACGGCAACCCTACTGAAAACCCTATCATTTATACCTTATATAATATTCCGGTATATATCAATCAATTGAATGCAATAATGTTCCCGGGTAGGCCCTACTCAACACATGACTCGCTCACTCGTCTAACAATGACTTTGGCATTTTCCTAGTCTAGTTGGATAAGGCGCCGTTTTACCCTAAATGTGGGAGACCAGGGTTCAAACGGTCGGGAAAGATTTTGTAATTTCTAGACTGTATTAAAAAATGATTGAACATGTTTTGAAATGCATATAGTACAGTAGGGATGTAGGCCTACTATGGAAAACAGCCAGTACAAAATACGTGTAACGATCGCAAGGTTTACTCAATCTTCCAGCAGAATGTTGGAGAACCTTTGAGTTTGTACGTTAGTCGCTGACAAATTATTTTTTAAGAACAAAACCATTGTTGTTAAATTGAATCCTATACATTTACAGCCTATTTCTCAATTTATTATTTCTTGTTAGTTTAAATCTTAAGTAGGCCTAACTGATTTTGCTCAAAATGTTAACTGCACGCTAAAGACTTGTACCGGATCCGGATGTCTGTTTGAAATTTCAACGCAATCTGTTCGGCCGTTCTAGAGCGAATTCACTCGCTCACCGACAAATTAAAAATGGTCTCAGACGTTTATGTTGAATGGTAAGAATTGTTGCTGAGCTGTGAATGTATAAAATGTAAATGTATAGTTAACCTAAGCCAGATGTTTTACGTCTATGCCCCCCTGTCATGGATAGTTCCCAGCTACTGTGGTTTGACGTGTACTGTTAGGTCCGTCACGGCGCACGTGTGCAGTGGCCTGCTTTGGCAACTTTTGTAACCCTACTACGATTTACAACGAGAATCTAAGCTGTGTTATAAGCTTGTTTTCTATGAATACAGCTGTTTTTTTTTTTAAGCCAATCATGTCACATGAAAGAAAGATCTATAACTAGCTTGGCGGTACGTGGAGCCATCTATTGTGGCCTAAAATTGTCACGCATTTTAGCTAGATAATAGTGATATTCTTGATCTTTAGATATAACAATGAATCTTTTTATAGTGGGTACAATTAGGGATGACATCGGGTACTCGGGTACCAGACTCCTACCCGAGTCGACTCCATTTTCAAGTTCAAGGAGTCGGGGAAAAAAAAGTTTTTTTTTTGATTGAATGAGATTGCACTTGTTGTCTCGTTAGCCGTATCTTATCTCAAAACATAAAACATAACAAATCAGCGAGAGTCTTGGCCGGGCCAAGAGACAAGCAAGCTAGTGATACGTAGTGGGGGGGGGGGGGGGCGGCCAGACAGCGTTGTGCAACTAGAGTAGTGACAGTTTCTGAATTGTATTAAATAAAAACAATTACACCTACGGGAGTGTTTCCCGACTAACCAAATCGAGAAATAGAATAGTGGGCTAAAAATAACGTTTGCATAAAAAAAATTTAAAAAATTGTGGATTGGGGAGTCGACTCCAATATTTACTACCCGATGTCATCACTAGGTGCAATGATATTTAATTGGATGAGCGTAGCGAGCGAAGCGAAGATTCCATTTCACTACACTGGAGAAAAAAATCCGGAATGTTTTTTTTTTTTTTTTTCTTTCTTTTTTTTTTTTTTGTATTTTTGTGTGTTTGTTAACACGATTCCGGCTAAACCGATACTCCGATTGCGATGAAATTTTATGGAGGCCTTCGAAATCTCTGAACTTAGAACTGCCACGTTTTTGAGCGCAATCGGGAAAAATTTTCTTATAAAAAACGCAATTTTACGATTTTTTTCGATTTTTAAAAAAATTCTTCGACTTATAACACTTACATGCTTTATCCGATTGTAATGATTTTTTAACAGAACCTTAATTTTATGAATTAAGATATTCGTGTGAAATTTGAGCGTATCGAAAAATTATTTCTGATGGAAATCGAAATTTTACGGGTTTTTTCTTTTTTAAAACAATTCTTTGACATATAACACCTACATGCTTTATCCTATTGTAATGATTTTTTTATAGAACCTTAATTTCATGAATTAATATACTCGTGTAAAATTTGAGCGCAATCAAATAATTATTTCTTATGCAAATTGCAATTTTACGATTTTTTTCTTTTTTTTAAAATTTCGTAAAAATTACGATTTATTAAAAAAATTAAGTTAATTTTTAATTTAATTTAATTTAATTTTAAAAAAATCTTCGACTAAGTAATGATTTTTTCACAGAACAACAGAAAATCCGCGTAACACAATGCAGCTCAATGCACCAATTACGCTCATCCAACAACGCGGCGGGACTTAAGCGTTTTCCTAGTTTAACATATCTATAGTAGGCTAGATCCCCAGTCTCCAATACGGCCGCAAAGGCGCGAGCGTACCAAATTGAAGCGTCAATCTAACCTTTTCAAGATGGCAATTTGGCGTTTTAGTTTATGTTTTTTAATGCAATAAAGTACTTTTCTGGATTGTTTGATATGGTTTTAGCATGTGCAGCATGGGAATGCACAAACAGAAACAATAAGATTTTTTTGGTTCATTTGGGTTAAGGACGCGTCAACCGTTAGGGTCATAATGCACCACTCTAACCTAAGGGGGGGGGGGGCACCAGCCGCGGGTAAGGGGAGGAAAGGGGTTCTCACGTCGCGGTCGTCATTGTCTTCGTCATCGTTCGTGGTGTCAATGTCGTCATCGTCGGCAAGGGAAGGGGGCAAGGTCCCCGACAACGATTGCCAGAGCTCGCCTCTATTTAAAAAAATACTACCCTTCATACTAGCTGATGTTTGCGAGGTGGACTTTTTCTCTTGAATCGCCTTTTACGATTAGCAGAGCCATGCTCTGGGCCAATTCTACCCCGGGCCCAGACGGGGGTAGTTATTGCATAAGGTAATTTAGTAATCATTTGGTGTTAATGGCTAATATGCTCACCTGTCAACCTGACAGCCATCTTGAAAAATATTTGGGCAACAAATCGCTCTCATCTACTTAACATGCAAACTGTATTTACAAGATGGCTTCAAATTGTCACGGAAGTGGATCAATGACTAGGGATCTAGCCTACTATAGATGTTAAATATCATTGACTGGGAATGACATAAAAGAAAAAGTATTCTCAACAACTAGAGCCCTACATCTTGAAACACTTAAAAAAAATCATGGATGTAGAGCCTAATGTTGAATGTTGAACTCATTACCACCTATTCGATAAATATTCAATAAAAGTAATAATTATACAATTATATGAAAGGGTAAATGAATATTGAATATGTACGTAGGCATTCCATGCTTGCCCTTCCTGTAGGCCTAAGTAAAGTTACTTTTTGATGGTGCAAGAGTATTTTCAATTCTTCCAGGAAACCGACTACTGTTGCATTATCAAAATGCCTTCAGGAGAGTTTCAGAGGATCTGCCGAGACCTGAGTCAATTCGGAGAGTCTCTTGTCATTGCCTGTACCAAAGAAGGTGTCAAGTTTTCTTCTGCCGGTGATATTGGGTCAGCCAACGTGAAACTGGCACAGACATCTAGCATGGATAAGGTAGGCTAATACTACAGTCAATTAGGTGTGTGCGGGTGATTGATAATGCTAATAGCCTAATGGGTTTATGTGAAGTGAGTAGGTAGTTCCCAAGCTACCATCGGTAAGCAGTTACTTTGCTTGTACCGGAGGTCCGGAACTTATCTTGCACCAAATATTTTGCCAATTGCATCAGCTTTACTTTAACTAGCTTGTAAGCCACACACTATACATACACTAGTTCAAAGAAATACATATCCACCTACCATTAGGCCTACCGAAGATTAATCGTATTCGTACAGTATTGTTCCAAATATAGTGCAAGTAGTGTTTATGAGAACAGAAAATGAAGAAAAATAAAAATTCATGAAAATTGATCAATTAAAAATACTGTTTTAAAAGGAATTTCAAACTTTATTTTTACATGAATCTGGCAAGCATTTTTCTTATTTTATTGATAATTAGACAAGAGTCCCTACTTGGGCTGGGCTTAGGACTTTGCCTAGCGTACGATAGGCTAGGCCTAGAACAACCTAGGGCTACTACGTGTGTACTGTGACGGCAAAAAGTAGGCCTAGACCCTAGTCTGTGTGCTAATTGTATTCAATCAACTTTGATGCGGGAACCAGGGAACGTGAATACACAGCGTCAAAATTAACATCCTCTTATTGGTTTTGTTATGTCTATATCACTAATATTTCTGGTAAACGATGTTGAAGAAAGAATGCCGGAGAATATTCCAATTAAGTGCTTTTATGTTTCTTACAATCACAGTTCGTTGTTGAAAGGTGTTGGTTCCATCTTCCATCTTTGCTTCACTTCATTGACTTTCGAAGGTCAAACTCGTCGAGCGTCGCTATGGAAACGAGATGACCCTAACCAATAACAGAGCTAGAAACCAGTGCTACAAACGCACGCGGAGCGTGCTCTTTTCGGCCATTGCTGGAACTCGTTACGCGGAAAATTCTAACGTGCTCAAATAGCATTGGAAATGCCTAGGCAGCAGATATAGTGCTAGTGCGAATTTGGAGGAAATTTTTTCGGATAGGCCTAATAACATCGCACTATATTCAGTACGATATATGGTATTCTTTTCAAATGACTGCATTTGACTTATTATGCTGGTGATGAATCTGTGATGCCCAAGATGTGGTGGAAACACCCCTTTACCCAACTATATGATGGAACAAAGTTTAGTGATATAGGCCTCTATATTATGTCATCCTTCTAGATAGCCTAATCTGGTTCTATTTACAGTTGATAATGCTGTTGGCATTGCGTCCCATCTTTAGTTTAGTACCTATTTTAGACTCCAAAAATGTTACAAGATAAAACTTTGTGGTTCTTCCATTGCATTTATTCCATTCGGTTACCTATGCTCTCACGCTCAAACTCTGCCGCTGCCTACTGCCTTGCAGTCCGCTGTGGCCTATATCCTCAATTAGAAAATAAGGCATAATTTAAACTTGTCATTAGGGATGTGGATCGGACCAATAGGGAACTAGCCTTGGTCTCAAATTCACGTTTTTATTTTTTATTATTTATAGAACACAGTTAAATAAACTTCACAATTGGCTTGTTCACGCAAAGCTCCGCGCAGATCGCGCCACTGCACTAACCCCCAAAACCAGAGTCCACTAGATACTTATTCCGAGCTGCTTGTTAGGTATCTAGTGGACCCTGCCCAAAGAACGTGGCGGTGTTTGAAATAAACTATGTATAGCAGGCTCTGCATTGTCAAATCTGTATGCTTCCTAGATTGTTTGTTTACGTATTGTTTTACCATTCCTTCTTTCTTAAATCAATGGTTTTACGTAAGTAGTCGTACGGCCTATTTCAAGTAATTTTATTCAATAGCATATTTTGGTTGTTTAAACTTTTAAACAATGAAAACGTGAAGGATAGGAAAATTAATAAGAGCTGAAAGCACATGGCGCCGTTGAAGTCTAAACCTGGGGCCTAGCACTGTTACTGAGATTAGACCTAGGCCTACTTGGAATAAGACTACCAAGGACTAGGGCCTAGACTTTTCTTCAGCATTAGATGTAGACCCTGGCATATCAATATCATGGTATTATAAATTAGCAAGTATAGGCCTATAGGCCCTACTTGCATACGCCTCAGCAAAGCCTAGGGCTTAGTCCTAGCCAATGTTGATTTGTTGACATGAGAGAGGTTACGTAGGCAGGAGGCCAAATAAAGACACAATTGTCAGTATATTATGTGTGATTGTATTTATTTGTAGTAATAAACACGACAGTTTGCCCTCCTCTCTCCTTACACGAATACACACAGCAATTGGGCATTTTGCTTTCAACATAAAACCATGGACTTATAATAGTAACTGGCGTTCTTGTAAATCCATGATAAAACTATGCAAACTGACAGTAAAAACAGTAGGCTGCTGACAGCTATGAGCAGCCATGACACCCGCAAGTTGGGCTATCACCGCCGTCTACACTCTACATCCGCCTTTACAGGCATCCAGACGGCGGTGGGGGGTTAGTACAATAGCGCAGCGTGGTGAGTAAAAGTCGCAGTGAACAAGCCAATTGAAGATTTTTTTTTTTTAAATCATCCGTGGTAACTACGAGGGTACAAAGTTATAGGGTTTTGAACCCCCGCGCAAACGCTCGTTGTTGGTTCAACTGCGTTACGTAGCTTGCAGCATGCTCATCGTTGTAGTTTGTATTTATCAAGAAATAAATACTACAACAACAACAACAACAACAGCTCGACGAGCGGCCGTGCGCGGCAGCGAAGCCTAGAGGCAATCCAGTGGACCGTGCTCATCAATAATCGGACTATTTTGACAATGTCAACACGAACGATGACAAATTCTCTATGATAAATTCTCTATGATGACAAAGATCCCTCGTTATTTCTCTATGACAAAGATGACTACCATGTCTTAAGAACCCTTGATTTTGACAGTGCGTCTACCCGACCTCATTTATTTCTCATTGGTGGGAAAGAGCCCCGGTTATTTCTCTATGGGAAAGAATTTGTAGGTTTATGGTCTGGCGTAGTCGTACACAGTCATCCAAGGCTGCGCTAGGCTAGGCCCTACGCCCTAGGCTGTGTCTTTGCCCTAGGTTAGGTAAACCAATTCTATAAAATGTCCATTTGGATGCCCTAGACATAGCATTTCCTGTATCCTCAGCCTAGTTTTTATCTTAGCTATAGGGCCGGCTTTTCGGTAACCTAGAATATAAATTATCGTCATAATTTTCATTGATGTTGGGTAGGGCTTTAGATTTTATTAAATATGCGCCTAGACCTGGGCGTAGTGATAGGCCTACCTCGGCCCTAGGTCCTAAGGGCCTAGGTCTACCAAGAGGGCAAAGGCTACCACTGTAGAAACACCGGAGAAAATCATTTTATATACACGTGCCAAAAGAACCAAACGACAAACAGGCGAAAAGAATTGTTCAAAGCTGCAGCACGAGAATTTTTCGAGGAGGACGCCCCTCTACAAATTCATTTTACTGTTGTGAAGACCACTTTGATTTTGATGCAAGTAAATATTATTAATTGGTCTACTAGCTTTTTGATTCACAAGTGAATTTCCTATAAGCTTCTGTTAGGTTCCGGCCAAATATTCTCGCAGCAAAATTTGCCTTGGGATTATAAGCCTAGGGCCTAAACGTAAGAGGCGTTTTCTCGCATGGGAGAATGTCACAAATTCGAAAATTTGAACTACATATTTAGAATATTTCCCCGCGAGAAAGTGAGTTATGTATAGGTCCTATAGGCTTATAATAATCCCGAGGTAAATTAGAAGCTCATAGGAAAATAACCTGCGAAATAAAAAAGAAGTAGGTAGACCAATTAATATCATTTACTTACATCGCTAGGCCCTACGACTCCTCGACATATTCTCGTCTTGTTGCGTTTAAACCATTATTTTCACCTGTTTAGTTCTTTTTGGCACATATTTCTCCGGTGTTTCTAGAGTGGTGTTTAAACACATTGGTACCTTACACCTTTTATAAAGCGTCATTTCTTTTAAAATCAATCAAAAGGATCATTGAGAAACGATAGCACGAATGACAGCAGGTGCAGTCATAGAGAAATAACCGGCGCAGTGACGGCAGCTGTCTGCTAGGATGTGTTTAACCCACCGCCGACTGTATGGTAGAATATCTACCATTTATATCTAGATAGCAGTGCGCCTTTGGGTCTGCGCTAGGCTGCGGTCAGCAGTCTGACGTCACACTACTTTTCGTGTTGTCTTTTGGCGGGAAGCCAGATTCAAATTTCCACGTTAAATATTGAGAAAAGTATTAACCTAGACAAAAAAAAACTTCTATATTATTTTTTTTAGATGTTATCTTTAACATATTCGATTTCTGGAATGAAGGCTAGTTCCCTATTGTTTTCGGAAAATTTCTAACTTCTTAAATATTAACATTATGGTAAACACTAAACATGTTTTTAAAATTATTTTTTGTCAATAACAACTAAGACAATGTGTTCTAAGATCATAAAATTGTGCTGGTTGATGGTTGTGCTGAAAAACATCTCCCATTTCCAAACGTCGGCTGTCGATAGTAGTTTGTAGGCCTACAAGAGGCAATGAAATGAATAAATTGCATTCTTTTTATGAATGGTACGTATATTATGGAGGACATCATTAAACATGTAATTTTTGCGGAAAGTTTCCAAATTGAATCTTTCCGGAAACCCCACATCACTACTTGCCATAATATAGACCTCCTACCTTAAAAAAAGTTAATGCTTTCCTATTTGTCCTACCAAGGAGGAAGAAGCAGTGTCTATCGAAATGCAAGAGCCGGTGACACAAAACTTTGCCTGTCGCTACCTGAACAACTTCACAAAGGCAACGTCTCTGTCTCCCGTGGTGCAGCTGTCGATGTCTCCTGATGTCCCACTTGTGGTCGAGTACAAGATCGGAGAGATGGGACATATCCGTTACTACCTTGCGCCCAAGATCGAAGACGACGACAACTGAGCGGCCCATAGTAAATTTGTTTCACTATTCTTTCCACCCAGTGATTCGTGTGCCACATGCCGAGTGTAATGATTGTTCATTACTGAAGTACTTTATTTAAGTGCTCAATGCTGCTGGTGCTGCATGGCTCGCTAGCCTTGTTACTTAAACAATCTTTCCTGATCATTAACAATGAACTACTGTAACATAGTAGCAAGTGCTTGTGAATTATATATCCTGTGCCCTAATAAGCGATATCAAATCTCAATCCTATAGGTACCATCTCAATTCAATGTTTATCAAGTGCAAACTTTACTCTTAAAATTAACATTACCTCAAACATTATACATCAAAACTAAGCATATTTAACTATAAAACAGTACCTACCTTTCATTTTTATTTTATACCACATAATTATTTGAGTGGTGCATTACAAGCACAGGTTGAAGCATTCAGGAAGTTTTATTTAAAACATGCACCCCGCACGCATGCTATTTTAATGGATACATCCTTTTCATCCGATATAGTGTTAAATTGTATGTCCCGTGCATGTTCTTTGAATAAGTATTCTTTGGAGTTGTCAACTCTACAATAATCTAAATAACTCTTGTGGTACCCCGTACCTACCTCTATTTTTAATAAAGTATGACTTTTTAATACTGTGTCATTATTTAAGGAGCCTGTTCATATTCCCTTCTTTCAACAGAATCTACATGATATTTTATATGCAGTAGCAGTCGTACAGTAAAAGCTGTAATTTATATTGTTGATAACCATTTTTATTTCGCTGTCTTTTCCTAGCGGATGAGTTAATTAAATCGCATTTTTTCCCAACATCCACTTGTGCAGGGTTTGGTTGCTGGTCAGAACCAGCCATCGCGGGCAGGGAGAGTTCTCACGTCGTTGTCGTCATCGTCTTTGTCATAATTAAAGTACTAAGTGTATTGTACAGTATTGAAGAGACTTGTTATAAGTATAAGTGAAGTTGATTGTCTTCTAAAGTAATGTAGTAGTACAGTCTAACTCTGTTTTTACATTCATTACTTGGACGTTATGTCACTGTTTTCACAATGAATTTCAAGAGGTCCGGATCATATTCCATAAGAACAATGCTATTTATAATCTTCTATTATGTCTGCTGGTTGTATGTTGTCACGCTTATGACGCCATAATTCCATGGTCCTGTGCTGTTTTACCACGTTTTCGAGGCTCTGTGACATCTTCTGCCAATCGACAAAACTTCATCCATCCAGTCTTTTCTGAGCGTGAAGTATAAATTTATATCTTGCGGTAGGCTATCTTATCTTTTGGCATTGTTCTACTTGTTATAACATCGTGAGAAAACTGCTTGCCTTCATTTAAGAGCACATTAGTAGGCCTAAACCTAACATATTGTATCCGCTGGCTTTTTCGTAGACCCGCACTAATTACGTACGAGTTAAGATGAGACATCATTTACGTAATGCATTCCCCATGCAAAATTGCGCAATGAGAACAGGGCTGGCCAGACTCCCGAGCTGGCTAGGGCTGGTCCGTACGGCTGTGCAATGCCTGCCAGCCGTCGTTTCGAATACTACGTACGGGAAAAGTATTGCGTTTTCTTGAGAAGTGCATTATTGGTATTTATTTACTGCCCTGTGATATGGATCTTTGCATTATAGTTTATAGGCCTATCAAATATGGATTAAGTTATTATTGGATGAGCGAAGCAAAGACTTCAATTTCACTGACCCCCCCAAAAAAATTAGCTCGGTTGTTGTTTGTTTTTTTCTCTGTTTGTTTGCTCTCTACCGGGCAAACGGCATATGCGATCTTGATGAAAATTTGAGGGGACTTTCGAAATCTCTGAACTTAGACTTGCTACGTTTTTGGGTACAATTGAAGAAATATTTCTCATGGATATCGTACTTTTACAATTTCTTTCAACTTTTAATGCGATATTTCCGTGATATTTGGCTCGCGACCGGGCAAACTGCTACTCCGATCTTGATGAAACTTTATGGGAACGTTTGAAATCACTAAATTTAGATATGATATGATTTTGGAGTCAATCGAATAAATCTTTCTAATGACTATCGTACTTTTACGATTTTAAGTGCGATATTTTCGTGACATCTGAACCGATTCTGACCAAACGGGTGGGGCTACAACGTTCATATTTTACATGGATATTAAGGTAATTGTGATGTATTGCTTTCTGAAAGAAAAAGTTGAAAAAGTTAGCCAGAATCCATAGAATAAACGTTTTAATATGAGTTTTTTTAGGTTTATAAATATAATAATAATTAACAAGTAACAATAGAAACTTGACATTAATCTCCTACAATGCATTCAAAAAGCACTTGCTAAGGAAAAGTGGTCCTACGCAAAGTAATAACTTACAAAAAAGCTCATCCATCATCCCGGCGGGACTAAGCGTTTTCCTAGTTTACTACAATTCAGAAATTAAAAAAGTCCGCCCCAACCGGGATTCGAACCACGGGTCTCCCGCATTCCAGGCAGGCTTCTTAACCACTAGACCATCAGGACGGGTACATTTTAATCTCGGAATTGTAGTTGCATTATACATCTGAATGGATTGAACAGTACTGCAACGAATATCTGCAGCCTTTGAACTGACCACCAAACATTAATTATAATGTCATTACCTTTACGCAGGTATGAGCGAGGGTTTATTTCTCGATTTGGTTAGTTGGGAAACACTCCCGTAGGTGCAATTACATATAATAAACAACAGAATAAATTACATATAATACGAGGGTTTATTTCTCGATTTGGTTAGGCCTAGTCGAGAAATAAACCCTCGCTCATACCAGTGTAAAGGTAATGACATTATAATTAATGTTTGGTGGTCAGTTCAAAGGCAGCAGATATTCGTTGCAGTACTGTTCCATCCATTCAGATGTATAATGCAACTACAATTCTGAGATTAAAATGTACCCGTCCTGATGGTCTAGTGGTTAAGACGCCTGCCTGGTATGCGGGAGACCCGTGGTTCGAATCCCGGTTGGGGTGGACGTTTTTAATTTCTGAATTGTGGTAAATAATAACAATTACACCTACGGGAGTGTTTCCCGACTAACCAAATCGAGAAATGGATTAAGTGTTTTAAATTTTTTCACTGTAACTATAGGCCTATGTACTTGGAATACTCGCTCACGGTTTTGAATTTTTGAATTCATTTTCGATTTGACATTTTCATGTGTGTACGATGTTATTTTTGCATGGCCGTTCAGAAACGTCCTATTGAAGTTTGACTACCTAACTGAAAAGTTAAAGTTTGGGAGATGATAAAGGAGTCCCAACAGCTTATCTGAAACTTGCTGGTGGCTGCGTGAGATTTAAATGCATTAGCTAGGTAGTTGGCTATCAATAGGCATACAAAAGCAATTGCCGGCTATGTATTTCAAAGTAAATTGTGAGTACCATTGTGTAGTAGTAGTTAAATGTTGCACCCCACTTTCAAAAGAGCAAATCCTCAATATTCTTGCTGGATATCACAGGAAGCATGTTAATTTCTGTGTTACTATTCATTTTCAGTGCAGTACCCTATAGTATTATGTATTTCACAACATGACATATCTGGTTGAAGATCAGAACAGTAACTAATAAAACTAACATAACAATAAAGGCAAACGTGCATAGGCCTACCCTAGAGATATCGACATGAGTTACATTGGTTTTCTGGGTGTATGATGCAGCTTGACACCAGATTAAGGATAGGTCTCTTTAAAATTTAAATACTGATTTACAAAATTATCTCAACATGGAATGTTTTCATAAACAATTTATAATGAGACTGTTTACTTTGTCCATTTCTTATGTGTGGTTATATGATCTGTAACTATATAAAATGTAGATTTCACCTATACTGTAGGTCTTTCAGAGAAGAATTGCATATTATTAAACACCTGTATTGTACAGGTAAGGTTGACACTACTTGGCAATGATACAATATAATTATTATATAATAGTACTGTTTATGTCAAACTTTTACTTTATCTGGTAAATTATTAAAAGACTTATAATTATTCTTTCCAGGGTTTTGTCCTAAATTTTGATTGTTTTTCAGCTAGTTTCAACTAGGTATCTGCAAGATTATATTATGCCAAGTAATCCAGTTGTTCCGTTACATTTGCATTGCTTTGTTCTTTCAGCGAGTAACTGTGCGATATTAGTTTGTTTCATCACACGTGCCACATCTTCTGGTGTCTCACCACGAATGTCTTTGATGCGCGGGTTAACACCTTTTTCCAACAGGAAGGACACGCATTCTTCTTTTCCATGTAAGGCTGCCTGTAGACAAATTTAAAGAAAGTAAAATTCCCTTGAAAATGGAAAAGTAGTTTTTCTGAAACGTTGGGATTTTAAGTTACTTTCTATAATACTGTGCGTGATATTTACCGTAAAGATAGTTAAAACATACATATACATATATAGACCAGAACGACCGAAGAAGGAAAGGCCGAAACGTCTCGTAACTATTTAGTGATTAGTTAGTGTATTTTTATCTGTGTTCTACTATGGCAGCCACCTCTACATCTCAGGTAAGCTGTTGACTCCTATCTCTATCCACATTGATTAATATATATATATATATATATATATATATTGGTTTATGGCTCATGTTTATTAACTACTATTTAATACAAAAATATAAAGTACCCGTAAAGCCAGTATTGTGCAAGGCTTAACCAGCAATCGCAAGTCACAAAATTCCAATTAGCTGTGAGCCATTAATCTGACCATTTAACTTGGAATGTCCCTAGCATACGTACCGTGTGGAGAGCTGTCTGTCCACTTAAATCCCCTTGGTTCAGATCTGCCTTAGCCAGGTGGTACGATTGGAGTCGTTTAGTATGTCCACGAGCCCCCGCACTGCAAGATAGTTCATATAAAATATATGACTGGTAAGCGATATATACATAAATAGGCATGTCGCCGTGTCAAATATGATTTTATTGCTTTGACCTGTTCATGGTAACATTTATATTTATTGATCTTTAACAACAGGTATTAACCCACAAGTGTCAGGTTACTAAAACTTAACAATACAAATACATTATACAAATCGGGAAAGCATAGAGAACATAAAGCCCAGCCTGAAGGGCTGGGCTTTATGTTGCTGGGGGCAACAAAATGTTACACCTGCTGATGACAACTGCAGCTAATTTAAAGCAGGCTGGGCTTTATGTTCTCTTAAGCTTTCCCTACCTGTTAACCCTTCTCCAATCTATACTTAACTAGCCGGTTGGCCTTTTCCAAACTAATTTTAACATTATACAAATCATTATATATATATCAAACACCCTTTTCCAACATTTGTCGGGTCGGGGGGTGACGAGTCACCAGTTTCTCGGGCTATCTTCTAGTGCTTGCTAGCCAGGCTCAGCACCCCTCATCTTCTTCCTCGTTTTCTTCCATAACCGGCATTTCTAATAATTCTCTCCACTTCTTCCTGTCCTCCCAGAGTCTTTCTTCATTAACCCTATCCCATGTTTTCCCTCTTTCTTCGATGCTTCGCGTTATTTGGTCCCGCCATCTATCTCTTGGCCGGCCAACTCTTCGTACTCCCCCACATGTACGTTCATATTCTCGTCTTGGGATTCTGTCTTGCTTCATTCTTCTTACATGTCTATACCACCTGAGTCTTTCTCTTCCTATTTTATCTCGTAGACTTTCCACTCCTAATTTGTATCTTGTTGTTATGCTTCGTACCTTGTCTAGTTTTGTTATGCCCACCGCACTTCTTAGAAATTTCATCTCTGCTGCTTGCAGTCTGCTCTCTTCCTTTCCTCCTATTGTCCATGTCACTGATGCATATGACAAAATTGGGAGAAAGTACATTTTGTATAATATCATTTTACATCTGTTTGATATTTCCTCTTTCCATAGTAGTTTTCGTACGCTTTGGTAGAATTTGTGTGCTAGTATGATTCTTCTTGATTTTGGCATCCTTTGTCAGAATACTTCCCAGGTATTTGGATTCTTCTGCAATTGACAGCTCTTCTCCACGTAGTGTTACTTTTTTCTGGTTCGGTTTAATTTTCTTGGTTACTATTAACATCTCACTCTTTTCGATACTTATTTTCATGTTAAATTCCTGTGTTTCCTCATTCCACTTATCTATACTTTCCTGGACTTCTTCAATGGAATCTCCCCATCTCACTATATCGTCGGCAAATATCATTGTCTTTGACATTTTGCTTTCGGTTGGTTCTACTTTTCTTAGTTTGGCAACCATTACAATGGCAAACAGTGTAGGAGACATCACACTGCCTTGTCGTAGACCACTGTTTATTTCGAACCAGGTCGTTCTACCCAGTGGTGTTTGTACGCAGCTCTTGCTTATGGCATAATTATGTACTTTGGATTCTTGCCACTAGACTCTTTTCCACTCCTGTAGCTTTTAGGCATTCCCATACTTTAGCTCTTGGAGCACTGTCATATGCCTTTTCTAGGTCCAGTAAGACCATGTACATTTCTTCTCCTTGTTCCCACTTTTTTCCATGATTTGTCTGAGTGCAAATATAAGGTCAATGGTTGAGCGGCCAGCTCTAAACCCATATTGTTCCTCTCTCATATTTGGCTCAACTTGTTGTCGTAGTCTCCGATCCAGTATTTTCTCGTATATTTTTGCACACTGGCTCATCAGAGTGATTCCTCGATAGTTTCCACAATTCTTCTTATCCCCTTTCTTGAAGGTTGGTACTATGATTCCCTTCCCTCAGTCCTCTGGCACCTTCTTATTTCTCCATGCTGCACTGATAACTCTCCACATCCAGTCTATGCCTGTCTCCCCCGCTGCCTTAATCATCTCTACTACTATTTCGTCTTCTCCTGATGCTTTTCCATTTTTCATGTATTTTACTGCTTCGGCTACTTCCTGTCTAGATATTGCATTGTTTGTAGTTTCTTCGATTGTTTCCTCATTGGTACTTGTGTCGTTTTCTTCTGTTGGATCCATTTCTTGGGTTTGGTTAGGATTATTATCAGTAGGCTTAGTCATATTTAGTAACTTTTGAAAGTAGTTTTTCCACATGTTTTTCACTTTGTTTGGGTCAGTAACAAGTGTTCCAGTGTTATCGGTCAAATATCTTGTCATATCTCCTTTATTTCTTTTGTTTCTTTTGTTTTGAATCATTAAATTCATAAAAAAAGTACTATACAATTAAAATGCTGTGGATGTGCTGACAGTGTGGCTCAGTAGGCCTATGAATCGTGGTGTGTGAAGTAACCTTGCTGATGATGACAACATGCGTGCAGAATTTACTTGTGTGGCCCTACGTATTCTTTAATGATTAGTAATAGTATATACCCTAGTAATATAATGTGTAGCCTAGTAATAACTCATAGATATCGGTACTTGACTTCTGTACTTATGTTTTATCTTATGTTTTAGTTTATCATATTTGGATGAGCGAAGCGAAGACTTCAATTTCACTGACCCCCCAAAAAATTTAGCTCCAATGTTTTTTTTTTTTTTTTTTTTTTTTGTCTGTTTGTTAGCAGGATTCCGGGCAAACGGCATAAGCGATCTTGATGAAAATTGTAGGGGACCTTCGAAATCTCTAAACTTAGAAGTGTATTGTTTTTGGGTACAATCAAAGAAATATTTCTCATGAATATCGTACTTTTACGATTTTTTTCGATTTTTAGTGCGATATTTTCGTGTCATTTGGGCAGATTCTGACCAAACGGGTGGGGCTACAACGTTCATATTATACATGGACATTAAGGTTATGGTCATGTAGTACCTTTTGAAAGAAAAAGTTGGAAAAATTAGCCAGAATCCATAGAAATAAAGCTTTTAATATAAGTTTTTTACGGTTTAGTGCGATATTTTCGTGCCATTTGGGCCGATTATGACCAAACGGGTGGGGCTACAACGTTCATATTATGCATGGACATTAAGGTTACGGTGATGTAGTACCCTTTGAAAGAAAAAGTTGAAAAAGTTTGCCAGAATCCATAGAAATAAGGCTTTTAATATAAGGTTTTTTTGCGGTAAATAATAACATTTGACAAGTAACAATAGAAACTTGACAACAATCACCTACAATGCATAGGCAGCAAAGCAAAACACTTACAAAAGTAAAGATATCCCACGCAAACTAAAAACTTAAAAAAAAGCTCATCCATCAACGCGGCGGGACTTTAGCGTTTTCCTAGTGTACACATCTTTGTGTACTAATTATAGTTTTTATGTACTAGATTTTAACCCTGACAACTTCGCATACTTGCATGTTCCTGTGACGTGCACATGAGTGTTCAAATGAAGGCTTATAAATAAATAAAAAAAATATAAAATAAATACCCCAGTTTTGGTTATGTGTGGTGAGTTTTGTTTGCGTAGTTAGCTGATTTTTAATGGCCACCATCCGCCTGACGAGTCCCAGAAGGACGAAATGCGTCGTGGATTAAGGTAACAACTTTAAATTAGCTGCAATTGTCTATCAGCAGGTGAAGTGTTTTGTCGCCCCCAGCCCGGACTTTATGTTCTCTTTGCGTTCCCAACCTGTCAACCCTTCTCCAATCTAAATGGTTTTGTTTTTATACTTGTTTCTATACCTAGTGCTTTGCCTTGGCTTATATAGGTACTATTTGTAAGTTTTTTAGGTTTAGTTTCATGTTTTCTGAGAAAAGCCCACACAGTTGGGCTGATACTTCAAAGCAATAAAAGCATATTCGACACTGCGAAATGACCCGTATTTATTATTATTATTATTAATAATGTTATTACTTGTTTTGATAGGCCGCACGACTACGTAGATGTTACTTGTTAAGTTCCCTCGACATGAAGATCTAGATTCATGTACATTTTCAATTTTAGTGCGGTAGTACTAAAACGCCTCCATAGTTTCAGTGATTTTTGTCTATTGTGCTACTGACTTCTCATGCTGCTTCAGCTAGTGTTCAATATATCTTTGTTAGAATCAATATCATCAGCTATACCTGCATAGTTTCTCGCCAAGCAATGTAGAACTGCCCGTGATGTGAGCGCCACACTCCATCAGCATCTTGATAACGTCATGGCGATCAAACTCGATTGCATTGAGTAGTGGAGTGTTATCAAATCTACAACATAAATCTCAATATGTACTGGCAGTTCTACTAGTACCTATATGTTGTACAAGAGGAGAGAAAATGGAAGAGAGACTTGTAGGTCGACTTACCTATCTTTAATATGTACGCTCGCCCCATGAAGCAAGAACAGCTCAACTGCCTTTAGCTTGCCCTCGCTACAAGCCACATGAAGTGGGGTGCGGTAATCTGCGTTGTGTGCCAACAAGTCTGCTCCCTGGTGTTGGAAAATAAAAATAAAAATTTCTGAGAAATGAAAAAGTTATCACAAAGGTGTCTTGCAACAAGAGTAGGATCAGTGGTGAAATTGGAAGTGAGGTGTGGGGGGTGGGGTCGTTACTCCCAAAATACATTTATTAGCATAGCCCACCCTTGAAACAAAAATATAACCATTCCTCCCAACTGCCCCCCCCCCCCAAAAAAAAAGCATGACCATTTTTTTTATACTCTTGATCCAGATATTGACACTTTTCCAACACGTTAAAAAAAATTATTTCAAAATGAAGACATCATTTAAAAGTCAGATTATGTGGGTACAACTAGCCATGTGTTTTGCAGTGTGGTTTGCTTCCACTGAATATAAAGAGACAAAATAAAGTGTGTATGATGGTATTCCATCCATTCATTTCACTGCGCTGTGGTATGTTAAATACATTTAGCATTAAACCCTTTAGTGACTTCATTATTATTTACTACTTTGAATTAAACAAAAAATTGAGTTAACCAAGTTTCAATTACTGTTCCCAGTCACACACTACACTCCACTTATTTAAGCTTGGTACTGCTGGCTTTGGTTTAGGTTAGACCATTGACCTATGAATTACTTGAGAATAGAATTTTTTCGAGGTCTGCTCAATCGAAAGCAGTGCTTTGACATCAACCACTGCTTTGTAAAAGGCAAATGCTAGCTTTCTACCTACATTGTTTGTTTGTTTTAATTTTTGCTCCAAATATTTTGTGGAGGGGCCTTTTTGATTTCAATTACTTTAAGTCCTACTTGGGTCTGTGCCACATGAATAACAATCTGCACCTGTTTAATGTACGACTCTAGCTTGGAGAGCTCTCCCTGAGTGACCATGGAGCAGAGTATCGCCGGGTACAGTATCTCTTTGAGGTGGTTGACCTCTTGAATTGACGACACGTGGAGACAACTGGCCACCGCGTCAACCAAGTCCCATTGATGATTCGGTCCGTTCTGACTGGGGCTCAGTTCTCCCCGCAAATTGTTCTGCATCATCTGGACAAAACAGTATGAGTAAGGTATACTGAGTAGTAAGGTCGTGTCTCAAAGCTCCAGACTAATATGTTAGTAAACTATGGTCGGGAACTAATTCAGTTGCTAAATGCTAATCACTAAAGGTGTCCAATTGTCCAAAAAGGACATGATGACTAGATGGTAGCGAAACCTGTTGGAGATCATTCATGTAGGCGTTTGCCATCTTTAGTTGTTTATTTATTGAATTTTACATGCCCATAGGGCAGGAAGACTAATGCAGGGAACGTGTGGCCCTCTGTAGCCTGACGCAGTGATTAGTAGTCACTAAGTCAACACTTTCAGTTCCTAACAGCTATTGACTAAAAGTGAAATGACTTCGAGCTTCGGACGCCAACTTTCTACATCACTTCTGTTGAAATAGTGGACTATTTCGCTGACTAAGGAGCTTTGAAACACGGCTTAAGATTACAAATTACTAAATATATGTTACGGTATATTCAATAATATTGACATTACAGTATTTTGTAAATAGTAACCATGTTACAATAATATATATTATAATATATATAACAATAATACTAGTAATAACTAATTAATTTTTTATATTGTGGCAATTTTCATTGTTCAACAATGAAAATAGCATGGTGTTAACTCAATTTAAAACGATACTTGGGAAATAAGATAAGTAATATAGCTAATAACTGGAATGAGTAATGATGTACTGTAGTAGTACACAATCGAGTACTGCTGCTGTGTAGCCTCAAAACGGAGACTTTTGTACTTCAACTCAACTTGTCAAAGCTATCCAGTGGCAGCTCGTGTGTAATTATTGTAGAGGTGCACATTTAGAAATACAATTACATATGTGGGTGAGAAAGGGGTCTGGGGCATAGCCCCAGCCGCCGGAGGCAAACATTTTTTCAGATACTAATCGTATAAGTACCCATAAAACGACTCTTATAAGAGTATATTTCTATTTCTCGAATTAATGGTCGGGAAAACTCGCCTATGTATAATTGATATATGGAAAACAATCCAGAAATTAAATTATTATATGCTTGATTAAAATATTACATGCCCAAAAAATGTCCCTTCATCTCCTCCAACATTTGCCTCAATTGCTTATTAGTTATTACTATTAGTTATACTGAAGTTATTATTTATAAATGTAATTATACAGCACAATATTATAAGTAACACTGTTCGCTCATACTTAAAAACTGCATCAACCCTCACGCGAACAACTTTCACTGGCTACTGACCGGACTGAGGGGGTTCAATGAAAGCTGGGAGCAAAAAACCGTGGCGTTTGAATGGGAGTAACAGGTTTCAACCCATTCGCATGTGTGACTTCCCGAGCTATAACAGGCGTTGTAAATACAAAAGATGACCTGAAGGCTGGTTATGCCGACCGACTCGAAGAAAACCATATGAAATTCAATTTTATTAATTAATGTTAGCACATTCAGAGATCGCACCCCCAGTGGCAGTACTTACTGCAGTTTATGCCTGCCGAATATGTCTTCCAAATGCCGGCCAAAATATCCATACAAACAATCCAAAGATTTATTTTGAATATTACGATTGGCTTTGAACCTTGAATTTGGACGCAGATATTTGGGGGTGCGCTTGCACCCCCCAAATATATGTCTTAATATATGTGTGCTGAGTGTTACACAAGCTGCCTCTGAACCTATCTGACTTTATTTAACATTATATATACTATTGTATATTCGTCAAAATGTAATGTAATGTTGTAATGTTCTCATCCCAAGGATTTTTCACAGATTTACCTAAAGACGTCTCCTGCAGTAAAAGGGTTTAGTAAAGAAATTATTAAAACCAGGTGCCGGAAGGAGAAGGCCATGTAGATGCCGAGACTGACCTGTCTTTTGGTGCCAATATCCCATTCATCTTTGGAGAGTACATAGGACAGTTTTGCAAGTGCAGCTTCTGGAGTCATATCGGAGCCTGCTGTCACTCCAAGGTCGCGCAGTGTCTGTGCAGGCAAACAAACTCATTGATAACTAAACAAAAAGTGTTATCTATTCATTAGTGACTATTGTGTCATTGAGTATGCGTAAGTTAGGGTTGCCAACTCTGATCACGGGAAAATCCGGCCTTCCATGTTAATTCGTGGGAAAGGGACCAAGCACACAGGCATTCGATCACCTGCCAAGGGAGAAAGTATGGACTTTTTTTTTTTTTTTTTTTTAATGGACTTTTTTTTATTTTATATATTAATGACATGTGCATATATTTAAATATTGTAAAATTTTTATTTATGCTGACAATATTCTAATTGTATGCAGTGGGAAAAATCTGGAAATGGTTTTATTACATATAAAAGAAGATTTAAGCAGACTAGAACAATGGCTTGGGTATAACAAGATGACACCAAATGTAAAAAAGACAAAGGCAATGGTGATATGTAACAAAAATAGGCGAAAACAAATTGAATTAAATGAAATTGACCTTAAAAATTAGAGGGAAAAAAAATAGATGTTGTACATGATTTCAAATACTTGGACATAATATTTGATGAAAACCTGACTTTTGAAAAACATGGACAACAGATCATTAAGAAGTTAGCCAGGAAAGTAGGACTTTTTCAAAGAATGTGTGGAAATCTACCAATTAGTAGCAAAATTAAAATTTGCCAAGCAATAAAAACTCCGCATTTTGACTATTGTAGTTCTATTTTATTCTTACTCAATAAAAATGATATAACACGGATGCAAAAGCTACAAAATAAAGTAATGCGGTGTATACTATGGGTATCTAGACGAACATCTATTAGTGAGATGTGCGAAGCGTTAGGATGGCTGAACGTCAAACAAAGAATTCTTTTAAACAAACTAACTTTCTTGTTTAAAATCTCGAAAGGAATAGGGCCAGGATACTTGTGTAGAAAGTTAATAAACATAAAAGAAAATCATCCCAACAAACATTGAATGTCCTGAGGATGTACTCATCTCTACCTTTCAGGCACTATAGAGGTATGCCTTCCCCAGTAAAGCCTGAGTACTGCCCAAATGGTGCATTACCCTCAAGCTACCTTTCAGGCAGACTCAGGGATAAGCCTTTTAAATTTATTCATTGAGAATGCACCTTATGGGCACAATAGAGGCAGGGTTACCCTGAGGCTACCTGTAGGTTGCCCAAAAAAGAGATTACCCTCATACTACCTCTATGGGCTCAGCTAGGGAGGGAACATTTAAACAGATTAAACTTAGTCAAATGACTACTTTATTTCATTAACATCTATTTAAATAAAAAAAATACTTTTGCGATAGGCTCAGATTTTATCCCTGAAAGTACCGGTACTATTTTTAATTATTTTCTTTTATCTATAAATTATTTGAATATTTTTTCTAGTGTGAGCCAATTGGCTATAGGCCTATAGTCGTTAATTTGAGCTAGAATACTAGCAAGACCGAGCTAGACCCAACTGACAGTTGGTTGATCAAGCATAAACACAGCACTTGGGCCTACACAAGAAGCATCTACATCAAAAGGTAAGTTGTATTTATTAATATTGTATTATTATTTATACCCAAGCCATTGTTCTAGTCTGCTTAAATCTTCTTTTATAATTATGTAATAAAACCATTTCCAGATTTTTCCCACTGCATACAATTAGAATATCGTCAGCATAAATATAAATTTTACAATATTTAAATATATGCACTATGTCATTAATATATAAAATAAAAAAAAGTCCATTAAAAAAAAAAAAAAAAAGTCCATACTTTCTCCCTTGGCAGGTGATCGAATGCCTTTTCCAAATCCAGGAAAACCATATACATACTCTTACCCTTTTCCTACTTCTTTTCCATTCTTTGCCGTAGAGAAAATATTAAGTCGATTGTGGACCTTCCCCTTCTGAATCCATACTGTTCTTCCCTAAGCTCTGATTCTACTATTTGACGGACTCTTCTTTCCATTACCCTCTCATATATTTTTGCTCCTTGACTTTGTAAGGTGATTCCTCTGTAGTTATTGCATTCTTTCCGATCCCCCTTTTTAATAATAATATTTTAATAATACTGTCATAGCTAACTACTAATGTGTATTGTGTAGGCCTAGTAATTACACAAAATCAAAATCTTTCAAAAATGAAATTGCTAAAGTTTGATCTCACACTATTTACTTTCAGGAATTTATTTTACAGACAAGGTTGTAGAGCTTGCTGCTTGACCCATAGTATTGACAACTCACTTTGCCTGTCTGGTATAAGGCATCACTGACTCGGCCCTTTGCACATTGTGTACAGTTGACGATGACAACACCCCTATCAATGGCCCCTCTAAGTTCATTTATGATGTCCTCACGATTGCTCGGAATGTTTCCAGCTCCATACGTCTGGAGTACGACCCCTTCAATTGGGGGCTGCAGGAATGCACGCACCTGGGTAACACATGTCCTTTATGAATTGGGAATTGTATAAACAATTGTCCTTAAATATACTTTTAAATTTGTCAATAATTTTAGTTACACTGAAAAATCATATACAGTAGAGGGCACCGCAGGGTTTTATCATGGTTATCTTATAACCCTTTCAGTCCCTTTGGCCTCAATTGTGTACATCAACTTTGTAATTTAATTGCGGGTAAACAATAGGGTTTTTTGATTTTACCCCATTTTTTATTTTTCTGGGGTTAATAAAAAATCAATTTTTTTACCCCAGGCCAATAGTACAAACGGTACCTATTTTATAGAAGATTGAAAATACACATCTGTAAAAAAAAACAGCTAAAAACCGGAAAATTTTGGTTTGTCTCGGAAATTTCATATATCTCTAGTATTGCCGGTATTTAAGGTACACAAAATCCAAGATATGCAAAAAATTCAGATAAAAAATCTAGTTTTAGGAATGCACTTCAAATTTCAATTTCAATGAAGCTTTAATTCAAAATTCAAAATTTCCCAAAATTCCTTAAATTACACGAAAAAAAATATTTGAAAAACACTAGAAATCTTCAAAAAAAATTAGCATTTTGAAAATATTGCTTAAAATAATTTAATTTTGGCCAATTTAATTCGGTACTGAAAGGGATGATGCACACAATTCTAATCAATATTATCGATCGATAATCAATATTGGATAAAATGTTGATAATCAAAATATCAACAATTGGCTGAGAATGGCCCGAAACAAGTAATTCGTATTTCCCGCTTGGGCAGACGGAGATAGGTCACAAGGTGTTTTACTCCAGATTTATGTTTGGGAGCGTACTTAGCCAACAGCGAGTGGCATGAGACTGTATTGTTTTGAATTTTTCATTTACTTCATTTGAGATTCAATCTATGTTGGAAAGATCTTGAATATTTTATTGATAATATCTATTCGATAATTGATAATGAACAAAGTATTGATGTGCATCCCTAGTTACAAGGCATCTACAATCTTTAGGATGAATATGCACTGGCTCAATCATTAAAATTACTTATAAATCATGATTTCAATTTGTTTGAATGAGTTTTTACGGATAGTGAAGCTCCTTTGTACAGAAGTTGCTCTTTTGTACAATAAAATAATCTAATTTACCTTCTTGTAGTAACTATTACATTTTTTGGTTTGATATTATTGTTATGTTGGTGGAGTTCCAATAATTCAACTTACTGTTGCTATGGTGATGCTTGGAAATAGTCGCAGAAGACCTACGTTTCTGTTCAGAGTTGTGTGTACCTGGAACTTTTCTATGAGATATGGGCGGAAAATCGCTTTGTAGTCAACTGAAACATAATTCATCTTCAAATAATTTCTAAGCCACATAATGACAAATAATTAAATCTGACCCCTACCTTCGAATCATTTGTACAACATATCTTTTTTAATGTAAATTAAATAAGCATAATGGAGCTATGAAAGGTGCAAAAGGGATAACACTAGGATTACTTTAATCTTCCCAAAAAAATGTTTTACAGTAATATAATACATGGTTTATACTTTATTGTACTAGGAAGGAAGCTTCGCAAACGCTTTTTCAGGCGCGTTGTTGGATGAGAGTAATTGGTGCATTGAGCTGTCATGTGTTATGCAGATTTTCTGTTGTTCTGTGAAAAAAAAATATTACAATCGGATAAAGCATGTAGGTGTTATAAGTCAAAGACATTTTTTAAAAACAAAAACAAGCATAAAATTGCGATTTTCATAAGAAACAAATTTTCGATTGTGCTCAAATTTCACATGAATATATTAATTCATAAAATAAAGGTTCTGTGAAAAAATAATTACAATTGAACAAAGGATGTAAGTGTTATAAGTCAAAGAAATTTTTTAAGATTTTTTTTTTAAATAAAAAAAAATCTTAAATATGCGATTTTCATGAGAAATAATTTTTAGATTGCGCTAAAAAACGTGTCAGTTCTAAGTTCAGAGATTTCGAAGGCCTCCAGGAAATTTCATCGCAATTGGAGTATCGGTTTAGCCGAAATCGTGTTAACAAACACACAAAAATACAAACAGAAAAAGCAAGAAAAACGTAAAAAATCGTAAAATTGCGATTTTCATGAGAAATAATCTTTCGATTGCGCTCAAAAACGTGGCAGTTCTAAGTCCAGAGATTTTGAAGGCCTCTAGAAAATTTCATCGCAATTGGAGTATTGGCTTAGCCGGAATCGTGTTAACAAACAGACAAAAATACAAAAAAAACATTCCGGATTTTTTTCTCCAGTGTAGTAGAATGGAATCTTCGCTACGCTCATCCAATGAATAATAATTTGTATATGACGGTTGTCAATTTTAATTTTCATGAACTGCTTGTATGCTGTAGAAACTAGAGTGCACAACAATAGTGGTTGACAAATTGTATTAGTTGCTAAATTGCTATTTTTATTTAGTGTCTTAATGCAACATCTTTGGCTATACAGAGACCACGAAAGAAATGTTTTTAACACATGTAACGCTTGGATCTATTCTGAGAGTGTGTTTGTGTCAGTTTGTACGACGTGTATCTGGCTATAAAGATTTCATCCTCACTTAAACATTAAGTAAATTATTCACCTTCAAACTCCAGCCCCACAGTGACAAGTGGCCGCATGTTTAGCGTGTTGAATGCATTGAAGTCCCCTGAACTGATCTTGATGGTTCGGTTTCCTCGCAATAGTTTGTGTCCGAAGAACACAGTCACCTCGGGAATGATGTAGTTGCCGGCGATAATCAGTGCGCCCAGGAAGTTGTCTCTGCCATCACTTCGTGCCTCAAAGATAGGAATCTACCAAGCAAACATTAGATATTACCGTATTTAAAAAACGTATCATTCAATATCTATGTCCTCAAAGTGAACTTATGGTTATAAACACCTTTATTTTTATTTTATTTTTATTTATTTATTTAAGGCTATTGTACCACCTCTGGCCGATTATTTGAAAGTCGAAGAAACATGTCTGAAAAGTTTGCTGAATGAAAGAAAGCCTTTAAAATAACAGAAAAAAAATTGTGAATTTTTTTTGGGCGGGACATAACCTCACTTTTGGAAATTATATTTAGATTTTTGGACAAAAGTGTAATATACAAGACTAGTTCAAAATTAAATTTTGAGAATCGGTTTTCTGGACATAGTTTCTAAACACCTTTAGCTATAACTATAGCTAAAATAGTTTTCTGAAAATAATAGTTGGATGTACGAATTTTTTTGTCAAACGGTACAAAACTCGTATTTGTACCATTTGACAAAAAAATTCGTACACTATGCTTGTGGCTGGTTCTGACCAGCACAGGCCTGTCCACCCCTTGTACCCCGCGTCATCCCTTACGTCCCTCCCTTGTCTCGATTAGCCAAGTTGCATAAATATGAGACGTATAGCAATATCCAACCAACTGAAGATGCTGACCAACTGCTGACAAAAAACTGATTTACATAGGAGGACAACTAAATAAATTTAATTACATAGATGCAGACACAACAATGAACTACATTTAAGTAAATATTTGAAATAGTAATATTACAACAATGCATTAAAAACTCAACAAATTTGATAACAAATAAAAAGGATATTAAATGCAATTTATGAATGAATGAAATATAAAAGGGGGTGGGGAATGAAAAGAAAAGAAAAAGAAAAGAAAAAGAAGAAAAAAGGAAAGGAAAAAAGGGGGAAAAACATTAAAAAAGAAAAACGAAAAGAAAAAACTGATTTATTAGACGATCCCACTCAAACGAATATGAGGTTTGCCAAAAATCAGGAACAGTAAATCAGGGAATAATCAATCTTTCGCGGAAGAAACCACCGAACGTGAACCTTCATTCTTGTGTTTAATCTTCATTCTTGTGTTCAAATCTTGATAACAATTTAGTACAAAAGATCTTGACTCTAATATATAATTATTTAAAATTGTTCAAGTCAAAAACTGATCACAGCAATGATACAACACACCTAACTCAAGTTGCAAGCTCCACCAGTGGGCCCCCAACTCATGGGAGATGAAAAGTGATTGGCTCAAAAACTGTTATCTTTCAGTAATGACAGCAACCTCGCAGTCTTCTGTTTGATTTATATCATAGCTCCCAACAATCACTAATTTGATTCGATTTGATTTGATTTGATGAGTGGTGATAGATGAATAAAAGGGAGGAAGGGAAACCCGGTACCGACACGTAGCGTACTCCTTTCAAAAAGTACCGGTACCAAGGGGACCAACGGCTTTACGTCCCATCCGAAAGGACGGTGTAACCTTGACAGTTATATAGGTCCCTCCACTAGCCCGGATTGGATTGCAGAGCAGTCGTCGAGGAGAACGAAGCCGTTACACTAGCTCTCCATCTGCTCTAACCAGCGGTATACGTGGGTTTCAGGGCAGAGCGTTCACCAACAATCACAACTTATAGCAATTTGGTGAAGGTTTGTTCTGTGTCTCGATAGCTCAATTGGTAGAGCTATGGCACATTAAGCCAGAGGTTCTGGGTTCGATCCCCAGTGGGAGCAAACTTTTACGACAATTGCTATCATTCAGTCATTACTTGTGGATGAGCAAATGCAAAAGGTTTTGCTATGCTTATTCCAACATCCATGTTATCAGGACAGAATGTATAAATTACATTTGTGACTTAAGTAGGTTAGTAGAATATAATTTTTGAACAAAATTAATGATTTGAGCACTACATATTGCATTTTTTAGAAATGTTTTTTTTTCTGTTTTAATCAGGTAAATTTAAATTTGCAGACATAATTTGACAATAATATTGTATCTATACTAGACTAGTAACATGGGTTTTGTCAAGCTATAGTAAACTTGATGTTTATTTACAAATCTGATTATAGTGGATACCATGTTACTCTTTAATTTTGTAATTAATTAGCACACAAGTCAGAAACATGAGTGTTTTTCTGCAATTATATAATAATATATATTATGATTTTTACCAGTATCACTTGTGAACTATAGAAATATGATTGATTTGACAAGCTCAAACGTGTACAGTCAAGCTTTGTTTGTGTGCAAAATATACATCTTAACTCTTTATCAATTAAGTATTCAAAAACTCCCTTGAAACAAAGATGAAAAAAAACTAAGGATTTCTCTTTCATTATTACCTTTGATCAAGCAAAGGTTCTTGACATTAGACAATTATATATCAAAAATATTCTTCTCTTTATTCAAAAAAATTTCCAAGAACTTTAAACAGCTGAATGTGTCCGGTTTACGCTCTAATACTGGGGGGCTTTCAACCCGACATGGATTATTCCTACCTAAGAAATCCACGCGTCCTGTAAAAATCTATTAATCATATAAAGCATCATTTACAATTAGTTCTAAGGCGTAAGGCGCAAGGTCTAAGGCGTAATATTTTGTATTGCCGAGTATGTGTTGCAATCAGAACGTTCACAACACGTCCTAAGTCGCAAGGCTTAGTCGTAACGAATTGCCCAAAATCCAATTCTTACGACGAGCCAATCAGAACAGTGAGCTGTGTGTGCGCGAGTGAGAAAAGAGAGAAGAGAGCGTTTAATACGAAAGCACTTGTGAACAACTCACATTTCTTGCGACTTACACTACGCGACTTAGACCTTACGCCTTATAACTAGTTGTGAATGATGCTTTACTTTAATTTTGTAAACTAAACTATGTATCATGTATCCCTTTTCTTTCTTGAGAATAAACATTTTTCTGAATTGAACTGTGGTTCGGTACAGAACACACAAATTCAAAATAGTGGAACTTGCATACTTTGGTAGAGTTCGATTTGTTAGCTTACTTGTGAGCCGGTGACGACAACTGGTTTCCCCAGATTCTCAAGCATGAAAGACAGCGCTGACGCAGTGTAGGCCAGAGTGTCGGTACCATGTAAGATCACAAAGCCATCAAAATCCTCATAAGATTCCTGGAAACAAAACAGCACTATTATGACTAAATCTTGTATGTAATATTATGTGTATAGGTCTATGTCGACCATAGGTATACCAGTACAACACTTTGTGTCAATGTCAATGATAAGATTTTGGAAATTGAGTCACTAAAGTCAAGGATTTAGGTGGCATCATATCTCATGATCTAGGTATCATTCCATAAAAATCACCTTTCTAACATAATTCCAAAATAATTTAGTCTGTTTGGTTTCTGCTCTAAAGAATTCTACAAAACCACAATGCAAAAGTTATACCTCTCTCTTAATAGGCCTCATTTAGATTATGCTAGCTCTATTTGAAACACATATCAAATCACCAAAATTCATAATGTAGAAAGGGTCCAACAGTGTTTCATAAAACACCAATGCATAAATGTAACATTCGGTATCATAGAGTAGATTTATGCACAACTTTGTAAAAATGGTAACCTAATGACATAAAAAAACGAAGGAACTAGATTCTGACATGGTATACCTTACAAAATTGTAAATAATTTAACAAACACTAGTTCAATTCTTGGCAAATTAAATTTTCATAAACCTCCCTTCAGAAAACTTTTCAACCAGCCAGCTATAAGTCATCTCGACTTTCATAAAAATTCATGCATCAAGAGGTTGCAGCATTCATTTAATAGGTTTAAAACCTCATGAAGGAACAAACATTGATCTCTACTCTCAAAATATTGTTAAATTTAAGTCTATGATCACTCGAGCTTCTTCTTCTCAAACTTTCACTAGCTTATTTCCATTAGTCTCTTCTTTCATACCTTTTTCTTTTCTTCTCATTCTAAAATATCTCTAATAATTAATTTTCATTGTTAATAATTTTTCACATTTAAATTGCTAATTTCAAATGTGTTTAAAGAGATACATTTATTATTTTGTGAACGTTTATTGTATATTTGAATGTATGTAAGAATGTTGTCTGTCCATTATATTAACAAATCATAATTTTGATTTGCACTTGTGGAGTATTTATTTGTACTCTGTTGTAATATGCATTATAATAAATAATATATTGTACCTATTATTTTATTTTCTCTGCAGCCAAACTATTGACTGGTGGTGAATATTAGTTTATTTGGCTGTAGCCATAAAAACTTGCATTTGCATTTTGCCATAGCAACATATTTTTGAGTCTACAAAATAAAGACACTACCTAATAAATTTAAATTAAAACTAGAATTTTGTAAAAATTGAATTTATTCCTAAAATCTAAAATTAACCATCGTTTTGTTATTCCAGTTTGAGTATTAAACCACTCCTTATATTCAATGGTTATATCAATGAGTTCATACCAAATTGTATTCTGTACAAAAAATGCTATTTTACCTCTTGCACCTAAGACCTAGCTGCGCTTTATTTTTTTATTTTTTTTTATTATATTATATGATATATTATATTATACGATTATGGGTCCATCATATTATTATACTTAGTTATGTTTCAAACAGTTCTAATGTTGGTTTAATAGTTGCACAATGTTTGATGTATAATATACATTACTTTTATATCCTTGGCTATGTGCATCCAGTCATCCATGGTCATGTTACTGGAATCTAGCAACGGCTCGTACTCCCACACGGAATATAACACACGACACTTCTCGCCCACATCACTGAAAAGTACCAGTTGAGATAATGTTATGCCCTAAAGCATTATTTGGAATGTAAGTCTAAAAGCAATGTACCCTTTGGTGGAGGTGCCGGGTTTCAGATACAGATCCCAATATTCGAGGAATAATTTATACAAAGTCAGTACTTCTACGAAATTATTAAATAAATCTAGGCCACCCTTGTATTGTAAAATAATTCCATGATAATACTGACTTTCATATCTTACAGGGTCCCAAACTTACCACCACCCCTACCCGTGGCATTGCATTTAGTACAATACAATGTTGAAGTATGTATGCTTGTGTTTTACTTAAAGTTCATGGTTCAAATCTTTGGTTTAATTATATGGAAATCAATCCAGAAATTACTAAATCCATCTCAGCGGGGTATTGAACCCCGGTTTTCCGTCACCTACTGGCGTTTTCCTAGTACCTATTATGAAATAACTTATGGTTTTTGGGTCAATATGATATTACAAAATTAATACATATTATTATAAATAATTCAATCCAATGGACACAACAATACTAAAAGCTTCATTATTGGTTTGCATTAAACAAATTTTAAGCAAGTTAACTGTAATTGGATGAGCGTAGCGAGCGAAGCGAAGATTCCATTTCACTTCACTGGAGAAAAAAATCCGGAATGTTTTTTTTCGTCTTTCTTTCTTTCTGTTTGTATTATTGTGTACCTGTTAGCACGATTCCTGCTAAACCGATACTCCAATTGCGATGAAATTTTGTGGAGGCCTTCGAAATCTCTGAACCAAGAACTGCCACGTTTTTGAGCGCAATCAAAAAATTATTTCTCATGAAAATTGCAATTTTACGATTTTTTCGATTTTTAAAAAAATTCTTCGACTTATAACACCTATATGCTTTATCCGAATGTAATGATTTTTTCACAGAACCTTTATTTTATGAATTCATATAATCGTGTGAAATTCGAGCGCAATAAAAAAAATATTTCTCATGAAAATTGCAATTTTACGATTTTTTAAAATTATTTTTAACTTTCTTTGACATAACACCTACATGCTTTATCCGATTGTAATGATTTTTTCACAGAACTTTAATTTTATGAATTTTTATATTCGTGTGAAGTTTGAGCGCAATCGAAAAATAATTTTTCATGAAAATCACAATTTTACGATTTTTTCGATTTTTTAAAACATTCTTTGACTTATAACACCTATACATGCTTTATCCGATTGTTATGATTTTTTACAGAACCTTAATTTCATGAATTTATATATTCGTGTGAAATTTGAGCGAATCAAAAATATTTTTTTCATGAAAATCGCAATTTTACGTTTTTTTATTTTTTTATTTTACATTTCTTTGACTTATAACACCTACATGCTTTATCCGATTGTAACGATTTTTATTCAGAACCTTTATTTTATAAATTAATATATTGGTGTGAAATTTGAGCGCAATCGAAAATTAATTTCTCATAAAAATCGCAATTTCACGCTTTTTTCGTATAAAAAAAATTACGCTCATCCAACAACGCGCCTGAAAAAGCGTTTGCGAAGCTTTCTAGTGTATAAATATCTGGGATACTGATAGTGATGAACATTAAAAATACATTTTACAAAATCATGTAACACCGGTGTACCGTAATGTTGGATTCTATTCAAACACTATTTGGAGTTATAATATTGCTATAATGTAACTCACGGTAAAACGAGTGTCTTCTTATCAGAGGGTGCGATTCTCTCCCTCGCGTACTCTATGTCGTGAAGCTCGGGAAAGCAGCGAATATTCTCCACCAGCGCGTTCGGCATCGGCTCCAGAGCTGTGTCGACCCAGGGGGAAAGAGTAATATAAGTAAAAATTGCGATTTTTGCTAAATTTGACGTTCAGTGCGAAATCGCAAACGAAATGTAATGTAATGAAATACATAACGTGAAAAAAACTTGCTGAAATTGTGCATTGCGAAAAATTTAATGACAAAATTTAATACTCTTATTATTATTATTATTATTATTATTATTATTATTATTATTATTTTATATTATTATTATTATTATATATATTTTTATCAAGATTAGTATTTAATGTATTAAATATTTGTTTATTAAAAAACTTCAAAATGAAAGATCAGAGGGTGAAATTTCCATTTAAAAATTGTTTTCTTTAAAAATTAAGAATGTAAAAGGCAGTGTGATTATTTGAATTTTTTTAATGTTTACTATTTAAATATTATTATGTAGTTATTTGCTTTTTTTTGAATGTTTTTTAGTAAATGGTTATTATTTTAATTATTAATTTTGAATTATTCATTATTAATTTTATTTTTCTGTACAATTGTAAATGTTAATTGAAGTTTTAAGAGTTTTACACACAGTTCACCTCGGAGGCAAATTGCTAATGTTATGATTGAATGTTTTCACGTGTTTTACATAAAATTGATTATTGATATTTTATTATGTGTTTAATTATTAATTAATTTTTTTATTATTATTATTATTATTATTATTATTATTATTATTATTAATTTTATTTCTTTTTTATAAGTAGTTTTGGAGGAGGTGCCGGGTTTGACAGAATTATTTGTTTTGAAGGATTCACATTTGTAATCTTATGTTCTGCAACATTGTATTGATGTGTATTAATTAGCTTAAATTCAACAAATAAACTATTTTTTTCAATTTTGTAAACGTTTTACTTTGGGGGGGGGGGGGGTAAATGTGTGTTACAACCACATATAAAAATTTGCGAAACTTGAACGTTATTATTTATGAAATAAAATTTCAATTTCAATTAAACCCTTCTTTATTTAGGTCCCACAGATTGACCATCATTCATTTTTGCATAGAAACAAGACCTATACTAACGGATAGGTTTATTTGCAAAAATATTTGTGAATCATTTTTCGTTAGATGGACAGGAAATTCTTGAAATCACCACCTGCAAGGGGGGTGGGGGAAAGCCTTGATGGTCGACAGTCCCTGTTAATACGAAGGCTACATAAGCGCAGTTACACTATTTTGTATTTGCTTAGTACATGTATCGTCGACCTCTAGACAATCACCACACACACGACTAGGCCTACTAGTTTCGGGTAAGCTAAGTTGTGATGTTTGGACTTATTCTTTGACGTTCGTTAAAAAATCTATTAGTAAAGCAATCATCTAGATGTAAAATCGTAATAATAATAGGAGACAACCTGAATCAGCTGTGATACCTACACAACCATTATGCGCAAGTGACGCATACACCTAGGAACAATTGGATTTCAGGGGGGTTGTTAGAATATATGCGAAGGAAGTAAATGCGGGTTTTTGGTGGCGGAGGACGGGGCGGAGCCGGAGACCCTTTCATCGAAGGTGAAAATCTTTTTCACCTATTTCACTATACCTACTTCAGTTATTTAGTTTTAACTAAAAAACGACAACTCAAGGGATAACCATTTGATTATAAAGGGTGTAATAAGTCAATTCCAGTAGCGGTTACAGGGGGGAGCGATCACCTTCACCCCCTTCCCCCCCATGAGATTCCGATTTTGATTGCGTAGCCGCCATTAATTACCAATTTAGCCATTTTCGATTTTTTAACGTGTGTTTAGGCATTTGAAAGTTGCAAATTTACAAATTTTGGCGCCTTCGGCGATAAAAGGCACTAACTGCTGAGACTTTCAAACAATCCATGTACTGGTTTTTAAAAAACAGAACTCAACCGCCCCCCCTCAACCTCCTAGATACGCTACTGCAACACAGTTCGTTGTCGTTTCATAAATATCTTATATCTCGAACAAAAATTAAAAAGTGTGGCTCGTTTTCGGAAATTTCTCCTTTCTTTTTGGAGTATAAAAAAATGACACAGCATACATGGCAAAACATGTTCGTTTTTCTAATGTGATTGTTGAATGTTATACACCAACCCCTCCCCCCCGCCCCCCCCGCCCCCACACACAAACTACTGTCCGTGCTCTTTTAAAAATGAGCTTCTAGGTAGTTTCGGGGTGACTTAAATCTCCCGAGGCCCCACTTATTTTTTTATGATGAAGAGCTTGTTATAAGCATTATAGATTTCAACGAACTTTATTACAATTACAATATGTACAATAAGCCATCAATAATTTGTTTGTTAAACGTTGTTGACAAATTACAGGAGGTACCGTATGTAAAAGCGTTTTGGCCTATATACGTGCGTTTACGTACTAAAAACTCATTTGGGTTTAGTTTTCGATATTTCAAAAGTACTCGACACCGCCCGACACCGCGAATTTTTGTGTGTGTGAGCCGTTTGAAAAACACCTGAGCTTTTCTGTAGGCAGTCAGTGGTGGTCTTGATCGTGATATATTAGTTTGTTTCACAATAAGAAATAAGTAACTATAACCTCTCAAGCGGTTGAGATAGTCTCAAATGATCTGAGAGAAGATTCGAATGAAGGCGGTTTCAGAAAAGGAACCGGAACGTCCCGACAGACATTTTGCCCTGACCGTATAAGGTGCATGGGCGTAGTCCTACTGTAAAATAATCATCGACGAACTATTAATGCAGTTTTTCTTGTCACGTTGCAGTTTGAGGGTCAGCAGCAGCAGCTCATTCATCAGCTAATAACAGCGAGCTTCCAGACTCAACACAATTAGTTCGAACGATGACTGACGAATTGTTCAAGTCGACAATAATTTTTCCATGCCCAAGCATTTCTTCCAAGAAGTCCTCAACCCACACAACACACGTGCCATTGACTCTCCTTGTTCATTGGCCAGGATGCTAGAAGCTTGATGACCAGTATCAGTAAGAACAAACTTCGAACCACCGTCGCGTCGTTGTCGACAGCAGGTCGTGTGGACTAGCTAGAGTTGGAATTTAGATGATTCGTGATTACAACTAAAGGTATGTCTTACTCATACATAATATCATTCCTATTAGATAACAAACAATGTAATGCATGGTGTGAATGTAGATATCATAATATATGATTCATGCATGTGACCGTGGGAGGAAAACAGTAATAGGCCTATACCATTGAGAAAGGTAAACTCTTCATCCAGTTATTTCTGTATGGTGGCCAGCTAAGACGTAACATGAGATTGAGCTTAACAATTTGTAAGAAACATGTCGTTTCGTTGTGTTTTTCAGAAGTTCAGAGTGGCTTCACGTGCATTTGGCAATTTTTTAGACATTTATTTTGGCAGTAAGTTAACATCCGATTGATTGATACGAAACGTGCCATTATCGTCAACATAGGTCTATTTTGTGTATAAGTGTAATGGTTATCAACATTTATATTGTTGAATACCCTACATGTACGTGCAAGCAAAAAAGATGCATTTTTGGACTAAATAACCAAATCCAAAAGTATCGGCGATAATGTTATGTTTTACTGTGTAATGTCAGCCATGTTTCGAGGAGAGTCAGCAGTGACGCGCTGCGCCCTTTATTTCTGCGCAACCACGAAGTCGAGGCGTCGCGACGAGGTTTCTGCGTGCGCAGGAGCAGCACATTCTCGTAAAGAGTTTTTTTTATGGTGAAGACACCGGCGCACGCAGGATTTGGTTGGTTGGGGGGCTCGGCAGTCCGGGTTAGTGGAGAAACCTATACGACTGTCAAGGTTACACCGTCCTTTCGGATGGGACGTAAAGCCGTTGGTCCCCTTGGTACTTTTCGAAAGGAGTAGGCTATGTGCCGGTACCGGGCTTTCCCTCCTCCCTTCTCTATTAAAGTTGCACTAGTGGATTACATTATCCGTTGCAAATAGAGACAAAATAATAAATAAATAGGCCTACCAATCCTCATTTGTGTCAGCAGTTATATCTTACTCGAGCTTGGCAGCCCCCGCCCCTCTTGCAAAAGCATAGTGATCCAAACCGAATCTCTATCGCTTGTCCTACTCCTATCGGGTTGTGTTTTGCACCAAAATGTCAAGTAAGAATGTCTGATTGTAGCGCTATCAAAGCACTTTCTTCGAATAGTGCTTACAGAAAATATGCCACCAAACGGGTGATTTGCAGTAATTTTTCAAGATTGTGTACTACCCGACAATTTAAAATCTTGAAATGTGCTCTCATAGCGACTTGCGTCCAAAAGACATCCAGAATGTATGTAAAATTAGCTACATGATCGGGAATGTGATGTACTTGTAGTTGTAGCCCTCAGTAATTACTAATTTTGGTGGTAACAAAATCATTACCTGGCCACAATTTTATTCAATTTTTTTTGCAAATTTTTATTAGTACGTTTGTACATTTTTGGATGAGCGTAGCGAGCGAAGCGAAGATTCCATTTCACTACACTGGAGAAAAAAATCCTGAATGTTTTTTTTTTGTGTGTGTGTGTTTGTTAACACGATTCCGGCTAAACCGATACTCCGATTGCGATGAAATTTTATGGAGGCCTTCAAATTCTCTGAACTTAGAACTGCCACGTTTTTGAGCGCAATCGGGAAAATTTTTCTTTTAAAAAACGCAATTTTACGATTTTTTTCGATTTTTTTAAAATTTCTTCGACTTGTAACACCTACACGCTTTATCCGATTGTAATGATTTTTTCACAGAACCTTAATTTTATGAATTAAGATATTCGTGTTAAATTTGAGCGCAATCGAATAATTATTTCTTATGAAAATTTCAATTTTACGATTTTCTATTTTTTTTAAATTACGATTTACTAAAAAAATTAAGTTAATTTTTTATTTTATTTAATTTAATTAAAAAATTCTTCGACTAAGTAATAATTTTTTCTCAGAACAACAGAAAATCCGCGTAACACATGGCAGCTCAATGCACCAATAAAATTACGCTCATCCAACAACGCGGCGGGAGTTTGGCGTTTTCCTAGTTTTACAATAACACAATTTATAGTGTGTGTGTGTGTCACTTCAATTTCACTGCCCCCCCCCCCCCAAAAAAAAAATATAGCTCTGTGATTTTTGTTTTGTTTTGTATTTATGTCTGTTTGTTCGCGCTCTACCGGGCAAACGGCATAATTATTATGCACCTTCTAAATCTAAGAACTTAGACCTGCCACGTTTTTGGGTACAATCGAAGAAATATTTCTCATGAATATCGTACTTTTACGATTTTTTCGATTTTTAATGCGATATTTTCGTGATATTTAGCTCGCGACCGGGCAAACGGCTCTCCGATCTTGATGAAACTTTATGGAAACGTTTGAAATCACTGGATTTAGATGTTTTATGATTTTGTGACAATCGAAGAAATATTTCTCATAGAAATCGTGCTTTTACGATTTTTTCCCGATTTTTAATACAATATTTTCGTGATTTTTGGCCGATTCTGACCAAACGGGTGGGGCTACAACGTTCATATTTTACATGGGCATTAAGGTAATGGTGATGTAGTGCCTTTTGAAACAAAAAGTTGAAAAAGTTAGCCAGAATTCATAGAAATAAAGGTATTAATATAAGCCTTTTACAGGTGTAATTAACAAGTAACTATAGAAACTTGACAACAATCACCTACAATGCGTATACAAAAAGCATGTCTTTTAATCTTTGGGCCTCGAGATATTTAACGTTCTATTGTTAATACTTTCTGGATGAGCGTAGCGAGCGAAGCGAAGATTCCATTTCACTACACTGGAGAAAAAAATCCGGAATGTTTTTTTTTCTTTTTTTCTTTTTTCTTTCTTTTTTTGTATTTTTGTCTGTTTGTTAACACGATTCCTGCTAAACCGATACTCCAATTGCGATGAAATTTTCTGGAGGCCTTCGAAATCTCTGAACTTAGAACTGCCACGTTTTTGAGCGCAATCAAAAAATTATTTCTCATTAAAATCGCAATTTTACGATTTTTTTCGATTTTTAAAAAATGTCTTCGACTTATATAACACCTACATGCTTTATCCGATTGTAATGATTTTATCAAAGAACCTTAATTTTATGAATTAATATATCGGTGTGAAATTTGAGCGCGATCGAAAAATAATTTCTCATGAAAATCGCACTTTACGCTTTTTTGGTTTAAAAAAAAAAAATCTTCGACTTATAACATCTACATACTTTATACGATTGTTATGATTTTTATACAGAACGTTAATTGGATGAGCGTAGCGAGCGTAGCGAGCGAAGAGAAGATTCCATTTCACTACACTGGAGAAAAAAATCCGGAATGTTTTTTTTTTTTTTTTTTTTCTTTCTGTATTTTTGTGTGTTTGTTAACACGATTCCGGCTAAACCGATACTCCGATTGCGATGAAATTTGATGGAGACCTTCGAAATCTCTGAACTTAGAACCTGCCAGGTTTTTTGACGCCAACCGGGAAATTTTTTCTCATAAAAAACGCAATTTTACGATTTTTTTCAATTTAAAAAAAATTTATTCGACTTATAACACCTACATGCTTTATCCGATTGTAATGATTTTTTCACAGAACCTTAATTTTATGAATTAAGATATTCGTGTGAAATTTGAAGCGTAATCGAAAAATTATTTCTCATGAAATCAAAATTTTACGTTTTTTTTCTTTTTTTAAAACAATTCTTTGACTTATAACACCTACATGCTTTATCCTATTGTAATGATTTTTTCACAGAACATTAATTTCATGAATTAATATATTCGTGTTAAATTTGAGCGCAATCGAATATTTATTTCTTATGAATATTGCAATTTTACGATTTTTTTCTTTGTTAAAAATTACGATTAATTAAAAAAATTAAGTTATTTTTTTATTTAATTTAATTTAATTAAAAAAATCTTCGACTAAGTAATGATTTTTTCACAGAACAACAGAAAATCCGCGTAACACATTGCAGCTCAATGCACCAATTACGCTCATCCAACAAACGCGGCGGGACTTAAGCGTTTTTGGATGAGCGTAGCGAGCGTAGCGAGCGAAGCGAAGATTCCATTTCACTACACTGGAGAAAAAAATCCGGAATGTTTTTTTTTTTTTTTTTCTTTTTTTTTTTTTTTTTTGTATTTTTGTGTGTTTGTTAACACGATTCCGGCTAAACCGATACTCCGATTGCGATGAAATTTTATGGAGACCTTCGAAATCTCTGAACTTAGAACTGCCACGTTTTTGAGCGCAATCGGGAATTTTTTTCTCATAAAAAACGCAATTTTACGATTTTTTTCGATTTTTTAAAAATTTCTTCGACGTATAACACCTACATGCTTTATCCGATTGTAATGATTTTTTCACAGAACCTTAATTTTATGAATTTAAATATTCGTGTGAAATTTGAGCGCAATCGAATATTTATTTCTTATGAATATTGCAATTTTACGATTTTTTTTCTTTGTTAAAAATTACGATTAATTAAAAAAATTAAGTTATTTTTTTATTTAATTTCATTTAATTAAAAAAAATCTTCGACTAAGTAATGATTTTTTCACAGAACAACAGAAAATCCGCGTAACACATTGCAGCTCAATGCACCAATTACGCTCATCCAACAACGCGGCGGGGCCTTAAGCGTTTTCCTAGTTTTATGAATATATATTATTTGTGAGAAATTTGAGCGCAATCAAAAAATAATTTCTCGTGAAAATCGCAATTGTACGCTTTTTTTCGTTTAAAAAACATATACGCTCATCCAACAACGGGCCTGAAAAAGCGTTTGCGAAGCATCCTTGTTGGTATTACCATTGCAACTTATTAGATGAGCGAAGCGAAGATTATATTTCACTACAACTGAAGAAAAAAATTCGGAATGTTTTTTTTTTTTCTTTCTTTCTTTTTTTTGTATTTTTGTGTGTGTTTGTTAACACGATTCCGGCTAAACCGATACTCCAATTGCGATGAAATTTTCTGGAGGCCTTCGAAATCTCTGAACTTAGAACTGCCACGTTTTTGAGCGCAATCGAAAAATTATTTCTCATGAAAATCGCAATTTTACGATTTTTTTCGATTTTTAAAACATTTCTTTGACTTATAACACCTACATGCTTTATCCGATTGTAATGATTTTTTCACAGAACCTTAATTTTAATTAACTTTATTTGAGCGCAATCGAAAAATATTTTTTATGAACACATGGCAGCTCAATGCACCATCATTACGCTCATCCAACAACTCGCCTGAAAAAGCGTTTGCGAAGCTTCCTAGTACTAATTGGATGAGCGTAGCGAGCGAAGCGAAGATTCCATTTCACTACACTGTAGAAAAAATCCGAAATGTTTTTCTTTCTTTTTTCCTGTTTGTATTATTGTGTGTTTGTTAACACGATTCCGGCTAAACCGATACTCCAATTACGATGAAATTTTATGGAGGCCTTTGAAATCTCTGAACTTAGAACTGCCACGTTTTTTAGCGCAATCGAAATATTATTTCTCATTAAAATCGCAATTTTACGATTTTTTCGATTTTAAAAAAATTCTTCAGCTTATAACACCTACATGCTTTATCCGATTTTAATGATTTTTTCACAGAACCTTTAATTTTATGAATTAATATATTCGTGTAAAATTTGAGCACAATCGATAATTATTTCTTATGAAAATTTCAATATTACGATTTTTCCTTTTTTTAAATTACGATTAAATAAATAAAAATTGAAGTTAATTTTTAATTAAATTTAATTTAATTTAAAAAAATCTTTAACTTAGTAATGATTTTTTCACAGAACAACAGAAAATCCTCATAACACATGGCAGCTCAATGCACCAATTACGCTCATCCAACAACGCGGCGGGACTAAAGCGTTTTCCTAGTTTATAAAAATTATCCTAATTTAACAAAAATAATTTTGTAATGGAACTTGAAAAAGTAATGAGATCCCACTTATACTAAAAACAAAGTAATCATTGGACAGAAATATTTTTTTAAAAAAGCTTTTCTATCAACGCGACTGGAAAAAGCGTCCGCGAAGCAGCCTCAGTTTTTTTGTCTCTTGATGCCTTGATGTCTTTAGATTTGGGATGTTTGCAAGGGGATCGTCCATATACAAGAAAAAATGGTCAATGCATAATTGTTGCTAATCAGGTTTTTACGACTAACCATCACTTTCACAAATAATTATAAAAACGCAGAATCGGGCGTGGTCAGGGGTAGAGTGGGATGACCGCTCAGCGCTCTTCCCTGAAACTCACGTATACCGCTGGTTAGAGCAGATGGAGGGTTTCGAGAGCTAGTGTAATGGCTTCGTTCTCCTCGACGTCTGCTCGGCAGTCCGAGTTAGTGGAGGAACCTACATGAATGTCAAAGTTACACCGTCCTTTCGGATGTGCGGATTTTTAAGCCGTTGGTCCCTTTGTACTTTTTGAAAGGAGTAGGCTACGTGCCGGTACCGGGTTTCCCCTCCTCCCTTCTGTTCATACTTCATCCTTATCTATCACCACTCATCGTCTCGAATAGCCAAAGTGCATTAATATGAGACGTTATAAGCAATATCCAATCAATCAATCAATCAATCAAAACCGTCCATTACAAAATATGACGTAAGAGTTTTCCGCTGGGTGGGATGGAGAAGGTCTTAGTATCTCTAGTTTTATCTTTCATTCAAAGTCCTTTACCACAATGGCACAGAATATAAACAAGGAAAACGCTTAAGTCCCGCCGCGTTGTTGGATGAGCGTAATTGGTGCATTGAGCTGCCATGTGTTATGCGGATTTTCTGTTGTTCTGTGGAAAAATCATAACTAAGTTGAATTTTTTTAAAATTATATTAAATTAAATTAAAAAATAACTTTAATTTATTAATTTTTTAAAGTTAATTGTAATTGTTAAAAAAATAAAAAAATCGTAAAATTGCGATTTTTATAAAAAATAATTTCTCGATTGCGCTCAAATTTAACACGAATATATTAATTCATACAATAAGGGTTCTGTGAAAAAATCATTACAATAGGATAAAGCATGTAGGTGTTATAAGTCAAAGAATTGTTTTAAAAAAGAAAAAAACTCGAAGCATGTAGGAGTTATAGGTCGAAGAAATTTTTTAAATTCGAAAAAAAAATCGTAAAATTGCGTTTTTTATGAGAAAAATTTTTCCGATTGCGCTCAAAAACGTGGCAGTTCTAAGTTCAGAGATTTCGAAGGTATCCATAAATTGTCATCACAATCGGAGTATCGGTTTAGCCGGAATCGTGTTAACAGACACACAAAAATACAAAAAGAAAGAAGAAAAAAAAAAAAAACATTCCGGATTTTTTTCTCCAGTGTAGTGAAATGGAATCTTCGCTTCGCTCGCTACGCTCATCCAATTAATTACACTAACGCCACAGAATCTCTTAATGTACTATACCATGATTCATAGCTAACGTACGTGACCTTGCCTGACCCCTGACGTCATCAAACTATTTCCACCCCAGTTAGACAGCGCATTTTGGGATGGATGAGGTGGGGTGAGAGATGGAGTTTAACGATCTCCGTTATCTTATGGGGTATATTCCCCATTCCGGAAACATTTTTGATTTTGACATTGCTCAGGATTATAGGCCTATGTCAGGAAACCAAACAATGAAAATTCCGACTGATCATGTCTATATCTGTAATACATAGTTTATAAATCACTTTCTAGACCAGACCTAAGCGAGCATCGTGAAAGTGATGAAATAATATTGTTTTACGTGTATAGCCATAACCACGTGCTCGTTCTGCTCATGCTCAACCATGCCGGCGCAGATTGCCAAACACATCTCTTTGCTCCTGAATTTGAATTTATATTATTATTTTCTACATTTTAATAAATAACATTTCACGAATAGTCTTATATTTATTTTAATAGTTGTTTTTATAATATGATTTCTAGAAATATTGTCTGTTTGGCCCACGTGACATGTCGGCTCAACAGATTGCAAACAGACTGACTGACCTTGATCGGCGTTCGGCATCATCCCTATGGTGCCCCCTGTGTGCAGTACAAGCACACGACACTCCATCGCCGTGTCCGCGATCAACTTGTGTGTACTCTTGATCTTACGCAGGCCCGTCACTCTGACCACGTTGCCATCGTCTTGGTCTTGACCCAATAAACATGCATCGGTCGCCGGCTCCCCGTTTATTTTTACACTCACGGAAGAAGCCATTTGTCGGCAAACGTGAGTGTGCTAGCCAACCAAGTTTGTCGCCACTGGAACAGCTGTATAGATTTTATCTGAGTGCAGTGCTCTCACTCTCAGATGCTATCGTCGTTGTGACGTCTTCGACACGTCTCTAGTCTTGCAAGGGTAGGTGGGGGAGGCGCCCTCGAGTGGCGTGTGGTCGCAAGTCGCAGCTACGACTGATTGCCATCAAAGTACCTGCTAATTCACAAACTGTTTATTTAAAAAGCAAGGTCGTGACGGATGCACGATTTGCATCAGTTGGACGAAGATGTTTACTCCAACTCCTCTCCGACTAAGCCCAAGCCTAACTCGTCACTAACGCCAATGGTCCATCTAAGATCTATTAACACAACATTGATTGATTGGCTGTGTACACACAGAACACACTATATATTATATTGATGCCAACGTAAAAAAGTATCCTACCACACATGCGAATATTGGGCTTTGCATTGTAAACACGATATAGACATAGAGTGGCAATGTAGATTACTATTCTTCGAATAAACAAAAGCATAGAATGCATTGAGATTAGGGAGCGAAGCGACTGGTCTTACAAGGATCTCAAATGGATCTCGATAGTCGATTCTCTTCAATTTCATCTGTAAATTGTCTGTGTTTTCTGTTCGTTGCGCTGACATTTTAAACAGCCATCCGAAACCTGTTGTAGGTGCTGTTCACATTTCAGCTAAATATGTTACGATTCAAACGTAGAAGATTTATTGGATGAGCGTAGCGAGCGTAGCGAGCGAAGCGAAGATTCCATTTCACTACACTGGACAAAAAAATCCGGAATGTTTTTTTTTCTTTTTTTCTTTTTTGTATTTTTGTCTGTTTGTTAGCACGATTCCGGCTAAACCGATACTCAGATTACGATGAAATTTTATGGAGGCCTTCGAAATCTCTGAACTTAGAACTGCCAAGTTTTTGAGCACAATCGGAAAATTATTTCTCATGAAAATCGCAATTTTTCGATTTTTTTCGATTTTTTAAAAATGTCTTCGACTTATAACACCTACATGCTTTGTCCGATTGTAATGATTTTTTCACAGAACCTTAATTTTATAAATTTATATATTCGTGTGAAATTTGAGCGCAATCAAAAAATTATTTCTCGTGATAATCGTAATTTTACGATTTTTTTTCGATTTTTAAAATTTCTTCGACTTATAACACCTACATGCTTTATCCATTGTGATGATTTTTTCATATAACCTTAATTTTATGAATTAATATATTCTTGTGAAATTTGAGCGTAATCGTAAAATTATTTCTTACGAAAATCTCTATTTTACGCTTTTTTCGTTTAAAAAAAAAATTACGCTCATCCAACAACGCGCCTGAAAAAGCGTTTGCGAAGCTTCCTAGTAAATATAATTGTAAATATACTGAAAGTGTGTAGTATTATAGCATGTCCCATCCTTACATTCTCCTTATCCACTAAGGATAACGTTGAATAAAACTTTTAGTCAGGCTTGTCGGTGAATGGGAACGATTGTTGAGCTAACCAAATCACAAAACTCGTGCGTTACACATGAGCTTTTTCTCGTTTTTACTTTTAGTCGTAACGTACACCCACTTATACAAAAAAATTACAAAATACAACCAAGCTGAGTCATTAGGGTTACACATGTACACACTAAAAAGTAATGAGATCCAAAGAAGGGCCAAGCTTATCAGCGGCGGATCCAGGACCTTTGTAAGGGGGGGGGAAGGAAGGGGCAGCACATACCCGCAGGGAATTTTTTAAAGGAAGCTTTGTCAAAAATTAGTTTAAAATTGCTTTAGAGATAGGGTACATTTCAATAAGTTTGTAGTTATATTAGATTTACCATACAGTTTGAGTTTGGTATGTTATCAATTATCATCATATTGCAGCATTGTTATAATCTTAATGGCAATAAAATGTAACCCTTAAAGAATCAAGGTGGGGGGGGGGGGCGTTCGCCCCTACCGCCCCCCTGGATCTGCCACTGAAGCTTATATGTACTTTTCTACATTTGTACACTTCTAGATAAATTCACAACGCCCTATGTCTGCATCCTTGCAAAGCTTGGCAAAATTGTCTCTGCAGTGTTTTAAATTGAATAGGCCTAGTTATATCTACTGAGTGCAAACAAATTTTGACAAGCTTTGCATTAGATACGTTTTTAGATATTTTATTTAGGATTGCAAACATTTGTTAAATACAATTACATTGAAAATTGTGTAATCCTATGTTTCTAGCACACATCAGATCAACTTCAAGCAACATGAAATTCAAAATATAGATCAACCTAATAACATAATACTATAACAATACGTAAACATTAACATTTAAATTATTTTATGAAGTTGAACATAGTGAATTAAATTAAAAATGGAATTACGAAGTTGAAAAAAAGCGTACTCAAATTGAGATTGATTGTATTGAAATTAAATTATACAAAATTTAAATCGTCAAAGTAGGCTACTCGTCTATAGAATAATAGGCCTTTTCAAAGAATCTCTGCGAGGCTATAAGTACGAATGTGGTCGCGGTGTAAAGTGAATTCATGTATTATTTGTGTGTAGAATAAAAAAAGCTCATCAGATCGCCACATCATCCCCCCCCCCTCACCACCATTCGAAAAATATAATCCAGTGACTAATAAAACAATATAAATACAAATAATTCCTACGCGCCTGGAATTGGTCATATGACGTTGGGAACGCAAAATTAGTTATTCACCATTATATCCTTCTCCTCAAAATTCTCTCTCTTTCAATTTTTTTTATTTTTATCTACATTATAAAATATTATGAACTGTTCAATGATTTTAAACCTGCTGTGCTGTGTGTATGCTGTGCACTCGATCCAATACTCAAAACTGTTTACATGCTTGTTTTCGATACGATATTTCAATCCAATCCCATCTTTTGGGGGATTGGATCCAACCGATCCGATCCTAGTTCTAAGTGGTTACATGGATGTTTTAGAGGTAGGATCGTATTCAATACCGTATTGAATCCTCCATGTAAACAGTAAACATAGCTATTATAAAATATTAAGTTGACAATTGACATCAAATTTAACGCAGTGAACAACAATCATCTGAAAACATTAATTTTCGCGCCAATTTAATGTAAAGAAATATCCACCAATTCAAACGCGCGAAGTCACGTGAGTGTGACGTGACGTCGTCGGACCATGGACCGTCGGACGTCGTGTGAGTGTGAGCACGCAACCGGTGGTGGAGTGAGTGACAGCCGACTAGGCCCTAGCAAGTTATCGTTACCGTGATTTACACATGCATGCATTATGAAATTACCACCAATTATACTTTATATAAGAGTTTAGTGCTCGTGTACTTTTATTACCTATAGATTTGGACGCTGCGTCGTTGATAATGGGTGCATGGTATGGTTACACACAGTCTGGAGTGGTTTTGAAGATTTTTAGGTTAGCTCTAGGCTAGGGCCTAGGCCCGCAGGTTGTATAGGCCTCTATAGTATTTGGCCCTATGTTAGGGCTTATGCTTGTGTCGGGTAGGCCTAGTTAGGCCTAGGCCTAGGTACTATGCTTAGGCCCTACTCACAGGCCTAAATGCCTTTGCTAATGCTAGGCCTAGCCTATGCCCTTAGTATAGGCCGCCGGCTATCCCTCTAACTTTGCCTAATAGGTCTAGTAGTAGGCCTAGGCCTAGCCTACCCTAGGCTATATGTAGGCTGAGATTGGTTACTTGACGTGTTTCCCTGGTTGGGACTTTTAATTTTAGACAGAAAATACCACAAAAATGTCTGAAAGTTCAGCAGTATCTGAGAGTAAACAAAGCAAAAGGAGATCAACAAAACCAAGGCCTAGGGCTAAGTCAAACAGCCTAGGCCTAGACCTAGTGGCCCAGACTAATGGTCTATCAGACAAGATTAAAGGAAAGGAGGAAACTTCAGATCAAGATCAAAGCTGGCAGGTAAGCTTTAAAATTCAGATCAAGATCAAAGCTGGCAGGTAAGCTTTTACTATCATGATGTAGGCTAGAAAATAATTCGGCCTAGGGCCTACCTACCTACCTACCTACCTACCTACCTACCTACCTACCTACCTACCTACCTACCTACCTACCTAGTTGATCTAGTTGATGACGGAAAGGTGGTAAATTGGATATAAGTGACTTTCTATCAAACAGAACACAGAAAGTGAGGGTGGGTGATGCCATGTCTGATAATGTTTATGTTACCTCTGGGGTCCCCCAGGGGAGCGTCTTAGGACCAGTATTGTTTACAATATATACAAATGACCTAGCCAAGGCCATGAAGGCGAAAGTTAGACTATTTGCTGACGACTGTGTTACGGTATATACAGGGAAATAAAGGGAGACTTAGGGGTTGGCCTTCTACAAGAGGATTTGAGTAGACTTGAGTCTTGGGTTATCATAAATTAGATGAGTCTAAACAACAGTAAATGCAAATGGGTGAGATTCACTAGAAAAGCAAAAATCACAGGAGGGAACATTCAGTACGATCTAATGGGGAAGAAACTGGAAAGAGTTAAATTAATCAAATATCTTGGCCTAGGCCTATGGTTCCACAGTACCCTTGACTGGGGAGAACACATAGAAGGTATAATTTAAAAAAGCATACAGAACTTACTTTGTAATGAGGTCATTAAAGGGGGCCGGGAGGGATCTAAAAATACAAGCGTACAAATCACTGGTAGGCTAAGGCCTTGTATGGAATACGCCTCTTCAGTGTGGGATCCGTACAAAGAACTGGAAAAAAAAGGTTTTGAAAAGGTAGCCTACAAAGAAAGGTAGCCAGGAGGGTATTGAACAAGAGGAAGATCTGGGCTGATCATGTAAATGCACAGGGCAATAATGTGAGGACATATGAGAGCGTCACCAAAATGGTTGAGGACTTGGGGTGGGAGAAGCTGGAAGACCGACGTAGAATAGATAGGCTCAAAAAAATGTACATGAAGTATCTAGGGTCCATGAGGGATGGAGTGAGCTTCATGGACATTTGGCTAAAGCCAACTACGTGGGTAGGCGGGATCATTTATGGAAATACGAGAGAAGGGTATGGAATACAGACCTGGGTAAATACTCGTTCTTGGGAAAAACAGTCATTGAGTGGAACGGGCTCACTGAAGAGCAGGTAGGGTCGGAGAAACTTCTAGCGTTCTCGAATATTATTAGGCCTAAGACAAAGTGGAGGGAACCTCGAAAGGTAAAGAGGGTGATTAAAGGAGAAGATAGTGAAGGGAGCAAGGAGAAAAAACCTCGCCACCGGTCAGAAGTGATCAACTGCGAGAAGAAGAAACTACTATACTTACTACTACTACCTACCTATCGATGGATAACACAAGGAATTAAAATTAGCGCAAAAAAATCTTAAATTTATATACAATCTTGCATGCCACTACCCACACTCAGACTTTATAAAAAACTACCACAAAACATACAAACATATAGGCCCTACATAAACAAATCATAGAAGCAGCAAAACAACTGGACACTGAACAAAGAATCACACAGCAAAAATAAATCAAAAGCAACTTGGAACATTTTTAAAGAAAACACAAATAAAATAGAAAAGATTAAAAAGGAAAACATAGAACTTGAAATCGACAACAAAATAGAAACAAACGGAAACGTTATATCAAACTCATTTAACAATTTCTTTGCCACAGTTGCAACCAGACTTCAAAACAGCACAACCCAAACAAACGACACTGACACTACCTACAAAGAATACCTAAGCAAGACTGCATCACCACAAACCTCAATTTATTTATATTTAACAGACAAAAATGAAATAATAACAGCAACAAGACTTCTAAAAAGCAAAACTTCAACAGGGATAGACCTCATACCAATAAGCCTGATACAAGAGTGCATTACAGACCTAGCCACACCGCTCACACAAATTTTCAACTTATGCCTAGAAGAAGGAACGTTTCCCGACAAACTAAAAATAGCAAAAATTATCCCAATACTGAAGAAAGGAAATAAACGAGAAATAAATAACTATAGACCCATTGGGTACTCTTACCAGTGATATCAAAAAATTTCGAAAAAATCCTGGCAATTAGATTGACAAACTTTCTAGAAAAACACAATATTTTATCAACCAAACAAAACGGATTCAGAAAAGGGAAAAACACAATAGACACAATAGAGAAATTCGTAAATATAATTAGTAACTCCCTAGACAAAGGTATTCCCCTAATTGGTATCTTTTGCGACCTGTCCAAAGCGTTTGACTGCGTAAACCATAAAATTCTTCTTGAAAAATTACATCATTACGGAATAAGAGGGACACCTCACAAATTATTTGAATCATACGTGTCAAACCGAAAACACTATACGGAAATAACAAGACATAACTCAAATAATACAGCAAAAATACACTCTCAAATGCAATCCGCAGAACATGGAGTACCGCAAGGCTCCATTCTAGGACCGCTTTTATTTATATTCTACATTAATGACCTACCTAACATTATCGAATTAATTGAAATATTTGCAGATGACACAAGTATCCTTTCTAAAGAGTCCAAAAACCTCGCACTAAAAGAGTCAGCTGAACTAGAGTTGGAAAAAGCTACAAAATGGCTTCAAGCAAATATATTAATACTAAATGAAATAAAAACTACTTTTATCCACTTTACCACAGTCAAAAAAGAGAAAAATACCAAACAGATAGGCCTAGAAGAACTAACAAACAATCACAGTAACACAAAAATACAGAAATCAAAAATAGCACAATTTCTAGGAATTAAAATGGACAACACACTATCATGGAAGCCACACATTGAAAATCTAACAAAAAAACTTAACTCAGCATGCTTTGCAATCAGACAAATAAGAAATATATCAAACATAAAAACAGCAAAAATAGTCTACAACTCATATTTCAAATCTCATCTCAGTTACGGAATAACCCTATGGGGTACCTCACCATAATCACAACAAATTTTCATAATCCAAAAGAGAGCAGTACGACCAATAGTAAAAGCAAATCCAAAAACACCATGCAAACCCATCTTCACCCAATTAAAAATACACTCCCTATATACAGTTCATACATACGAAGCAGCACTTCAAAAAAACATACACTTCGTCACAATTCAATTCATTAACATCACTTCATTAGGAAAAATATACACACCATCCAAACACGAAACCCAACACATCAACACATGACACGACACAACACCGAACTAGAACAAAATTACTATGAAACAAAAAAGGGACAATTAAACTCAAAATACATAAAAATTCAAATTTACAATAAGCTTCCAGAAAAAATAAAGACATCAAAATCTACAAATATATTCAAAAAAAGACTCACAGATTTTCTAATTAAAGAACAATACTAGCCCTATAGCTTAAATGAATACCTACACAAATGAGCACGGTAAAACTAAAAACACTACCTCTCTAGTATTAAATTAAGTAATAATCAAATATTTAAACTAAGTATTATTTCCTATTCATTTTATTATTGGATGAGCGAAGCGAAGATTCCATTTCACTACACTGGAGAAAAAAATCCGGAATGTTTTTTTTTTTTTTTCTTTCTGTATTTTTGTGTGTTTGTTAACACGATTCCGGCTAAACCGATACTCCGATTGCGATGAAATTTGATGGAGACCTTCGAAATCTCTGAACTTAGAACTGCCACGTTTTTAGCGCAATCGGGAAATTTTTTCTCATAATAAAACACAATTTTACAATTTTTTTCGATTTTTAAAAAATTTCTTCGACTTATAACACCTACATGCTTTATCCGATTGTAATGATTTTTTCACAGAACCTTAATTTCATGAATTAATATATTCGTGTTAAATTTGAGCGCAATCGAATAATTATTTCTTATGCAAATTGCAATTTTACGATTTTTTTCTTTAAAAAAATTACGATAAATTAAAACAATTAAGTTAATTTTTAATTTTATTTAATTTAACTATAAAAATTAAGTTAATTTTTTATTTAATTTAATTTAATTAAAAAAATTCTTCGACTAAGTAATGATTTTTTCACAGAACAACAGAAAATCCGCGTAACACATGGCATCTCAATGCACCATACGCTCATCCAACAACGCGGCGGGACTTAAGTGTTTTCCTAGTTATTATATATGTACTATAATTGTACTTACCTCTTACTTTTCTCCATAGGTAAATGAACTAGAACAAACCTGAACTATTTAGAATTAAGTATACTAAACACTTAAATATATATTTTCATGTGCATATTATATTAAATTAATTATAAGGTTTAGACTAGGGCCAAACTACTTCTGGCCAAAAACATGGGTAACACAATATATTAATTATTGTCAAACACTATGTACTACATGTAACAAAAACCCAATAAATTATCTTATCTTATCTTACCCTACTGGTATGGTATGCTAGATCGCCTGTACGTCTGAAATGAGTACCGGTAGGCATAAATTGTTAAGTTTCCATAGCTGAACATTGGGGGCAGTTACGAGGGGAGCATCATTGTTAAATCAGGCCTGCAGTTGACCATCGTATCAGTGCCTCGTTTTCCATCTTCCTCCTCTTTCATTGGGCCATCCACGCGTGACGCACATACGAATAGGGCGGCGGTCCGAAGCGTATGGGTTCGAATGCTGCATAATAACTTAATGGCATGTTTTTTTGTACAAAGTGGCTATTTAACCGTAGGCTATGGGCAAATAAACAATAACAAATCGTCCGTAGCAAAAACGAAGATCTGCGGAAATTTACGAAGGTATCCGAATCTTTCGCGGAATCGGCGGATTCGGCGCGGCGGCCCCCATTCCCTGGTTATTTCTCTATGCCCATTCCTGTTCTGACAACCTGACTGCAATGACGTGTTTGTTGATGCAAAATTATAATTTGATGCAACACAAGGTTTTTTTAGTCATTTAAATATTTAATATAGAAACGTTAAAGGTTTTTTGTATTTTATTTGCTTCAATTTTCTTCATGACTGCATAGAAAGACGGCAACATGAATCCCGTAAGCCCCTCCCCCTCTTCTTCAGGCCTAGGGTTTACTAGACTTTTTGGTGCAGTAATGCGATTTCGACTATTCTATGCCATGTTTAGGTCTACATGCGATCGTTTTGATGCAGATTGTATTTTATTTGCTTCAATTTCCTTCATGACTGCGTAGAAAGACGGCAACATGAATCCCGTAAGCCCCTCCCCCTCTTCTTCAGGCCTAGGGTTACTAGACTTTTTGATGCAGTAATGCGATTTCGACTATTCTATGCCATGTTTAGGTCCACATGCGATCGCTTTGATGCAGATTATTTCGGTCAAGTCAATTCTAAAACACATTCTGGCTAGAGCAAAGGCCTATTATATACAATAGGGAATTTGATATATCATAAATTATGCCTGAAAACACATGCCACAGTCTCGAAAGTAATGAATCCTACAAATAGATTCACCCTTCTGTATTTACGGGAGCAATAATACCCTAATGTTTATGTCTAGGCTGGCGTGTAGCAATTTCATCTGTAGTTGTAGACATAGAATTAAAGGTAGGCCTACAAAACTTGTCCGTAGCTTCGGTTTAGAGGTCGTAAATCTTCCGTAGGCCTAGACCTAAAGTCTACGGCTAAACTCTACCGCCGTTCCCGTAGCTACGGTTAAAATAGCATGCTTAAATTTACCGTAGTACAGTCTACGGTTAAATTGTATAACGTAATTTTTCCGTAGCTACGGTTAAATAGCCACACCGTTTTTTGTATTCGTCCTTCATTGTCTCAGATAGCCTTGTAGTGCATTAATAGAGAAGTTACCTAAGCAACAAAAATCATAATCATTTTTCATTGGTCCCATTTTCTCTCTTCTCTCTAGTCCTAGTTTCCACTCATTTTTCTCATTTTTTTCTTAGTGCTGGGCTCCGCCATTGGCAGGGACTACCTACATTTTTATTTGGGAGCCTTTTGTGCCCATCATGCCATGACGGATTTTTTGATAAACATTTCGGTAAAACTTCCGTATAGCACACCGATTTCCCGCTCAATTTTAGTTCATAATGCGGGATTAATGCAACATTGGAAAAACTAAAGTAGCTACGTGGTCAGCCTAGACTAAAAGATAACGCGCTTTGTGTGACCACCCTCTCCCCCTAACCCCTTACAAAAGAAGCTGTAAAACCTCGTGTTATTGTGTGGTTGGTAGGCCTACTTCTGAACGAGGGTCGATCATGGTGCCGGGCATGTGCGCTAGGCCTATACGGAAGTATTAATAACATTTCTTATCTAACTAGGGAGGCCTGGATATGTTGTTAAAACCTAAAAGTTGGTAAATGTATCTGGATTGAAAAGCATCTAGGAATTGGGGCATTCTACAATAGGGCTACCTAAAGTCATACCAGATCAACTAGGGACACAAACCCCGACAATCTGAAAATTGGAGAAAATCCAAACGCCAGGCATACTATTATTCAGGCCATAGCCCTAAAAATTAAATTTCAATCATATCCTTGGTACCAGGGGTGAAAACTCTGTGGGTGCTCAGTGGCTGAAGCACCCCTCCAAATATTCTCAATTTTAAATCGGCCTTATAAGTTTTGAGCTATCTACATACAAATACGTTCACAGATTAGTTAGTTTAGAGATTCGAATAATTTTAGGTACCGTACCGTAGGTACTAGGTAGGCTAAATCTGGCAAGTCTGATGGTAAATCGGATTGTGACTCAATTGTGGAAATTCTCCTGTGGCATGTTCATGTTTTGCAAATAACAGATCTACAACCATAAAATATAGCCTAATGGTAGACCTTTCCTGTGCCTGCCTGAACAGAAAGGGAATTTTCATTTTAATATATTTTCAATTGTAGCGAGGCTAAAAAAAATCAGTGGCGGATACACGGATGGGGGGGGGGGGAGAATGGTCCTCCCCCCATGAGATTCCTATTTCTAAAGTTGTAAATTCACAAATAATTTTCTTGCCTTTGGACTATAGACCTAAGGGGCACTACCGGTACCAGCCGGGACTTCCAAAAATCCAAACATGCCTACTGGTTTTTTAAATCCAAACTCGCTCCTCCTCCTTCCCCCCCCCCCCCCCCCCCCCCCCTCCAGTAGATAGGCCTACGGTAGTGTTTGATTTATTCTGTAAAATGAATTTCATGAATCAAGGCTATCCGCCACTGAATAAAGTACATGCAAATCATGACGATTAGGCCCTACACCTGGCTAATTACATTATTGATACGGTATAGTAATACACAAAACAATACAGCAAAAACGTTTTAAGGAAATCACTGACTGTTTTGAAGGTTATCCACTGCCTTCAAAATGTTAGTGAAATATTTCAGCACCCCTCGGAATTTAGAAAACCTGGCGCCCCTGCTCGGTATGGCATTCACCTTTTTTTAAGCTAAATGCATACAGTAGCCCAGCCCTACCTACACACACCCTACTTATTGTTCCGCTATTTCATTGAGAAGTATGACGTTTACATCCCTGGTTTATTAAGATGACCACCCTTTACAACCCAATACCTAGGTGACCAATAGGTTGAAAAATTGGTCTCCCACTCAATTGAAATTTAGCCAGGGTGTTTATTGATCTGGTACCAAATACTTAGGCATACATACCTACCTAGATATAAAATTAACTGGTTCTAGTGTAGGTACCGCTAAGTACGCTAATTAAGAAAATACCTGCTTTAAAATTTTGAGACCTGAGGTCATTTCAAGTCCTTAGTACGGTAGGTACGCATTTCACACCTCATAAGCTATTTGCTCATGGTGTTTGCTTACACAGGCAACACACATTGAACCTTAGAAGGACTTGTTACCAGAGAAACAAACAAAAACAAAAGAAAACAGGGCACCTACAATAAAAAAATATATAAAAATGTAGGCCTACCTACCCTAGGCATAGGCTATAGTAGTAGTAGGGTTGCAAAAATTTTCAAATCTGATTATGCCTAACAGGAGTCTCTAAAGCTAGCACGGAGACGAGTTTAAGCGCTCATTATTCAGCCCCCCCCCCCCTGGTAAACGGTTAATAGCATTGTTATCATATTTCACACGAACATTGATAAAGATTAAAGAATCATCTTTGAGATCTAGTAAGTGTATTCCTCAATTCATTCATCGTATTGAATATCGACGACAACTCGACCCCGAGTATGTCTCATAAGACAATTGAGGATCTTGAAGTAGACACTTAGACCTATATTGAAACAAATAATGTAGGCCTATGTTGTCTCATTTTTGTGATTGAAATCTATTATCCCTTTCTCTCAGTAAAACAGTACCGTAGGCATTCTTTTCAACCACAAACATTTTTTTCACACACCTCACAACATACCACCATCAAGCCATCTAATCCGTCTCAACCATGTCAACATCACCCATGTAAACTCGGCTAAACTTCTGGGCCGTACAATTTCAATTTAATACACCGTTATTGATTTATACATGCCTAGTACATAATAATAATAATCCTTCTTTATTTAGCACAGTTGCTATTGTACATACATACATACATACATACATACATACATACATACATACATACATACATACATACATACATACATACATACATACATACATACATACATACAGCGCATGATTATCTTAAATTTACAATAAAGTCACATATAGTTTTCTTAAAATTACTTATGTTTCTCGTTTCTTTTAACTTTATGGGCAAGTTATTATACTCTCTTACACTCTTATAAAATAAGCTATTGCTAAAAACCCTAGTGGTACAATGCTCAAGATATATATATTACTTTCCGCACCACCCCTCGTATTGTGGTTGTGGTTAGTACCAACATACTCTATCTTATTTGTTAAATAATTTGGAACTATACCTAGTGTGATTTTATGAATAAAAACATATGATGCTACATTCACTGTCTCTTGTACACTTAACCAATCTAGTCTGATGAGCATGTCAATAATAGGAGTATCTTTTCGCTCATTTAGTAGATAACGCATCACCTTATTTTGTATTCTTTGTAGTTTTATTATATCCTCTTTCGTTGCATTTACAAAAATGGTGTTGCAGTACTCGAAGTGAGGTTTCACAATGCTATTGTAGATCATAATTTTAGACCATTTAGATAATTTGTACCCTACTCTCATCAGATATCCTACTTTCTTTCCAACTTTTCTTATTAGGCCTACATACTGCATAATGAGCCTTAAAATTAAGTTCATCATCTATAATTATACCTAAATACTTACACATCTGTACCATTTCGATTGTTTCTCCTGCCATTTTAATATCTACTTTTACTCCTTTATTACACTTAGTACCTGCAATGATCATGACCTTACATTTTGCTACGTTCAGTTTAAGTTTTTTTACATTGAGCCATATTTGCGTTATCAAGTTCCTCCGTTAGTATTCTCACCAGTTCAATAAGATTATAACCGCTTATTGAAATTACAATGTCATCAGCATATATATTCATAAAACAGTAGGCCTAAATTACACATTTATTTATGTCGTTTATATACATTATAAACAATAAGGGACCTAACGTTGACCCTTGGGGATCTCCATGTACACACTCACTATTCACTGATTCACTATTCCCAAATCTCACTCTCTGCTTCCTTTCTACCAAGTATTCTTTCAGCCACTTTAAAACTATTCCCTTTATACCATACATATGTTCTAGTGAACTAATTAACCTACTGATATTTACAGTCTCAAAGATAGGCCTACAGTAACAAATATAGGCAATAATGATACATGAAATAGTGATATAAATGATGGTATACAAACATAATGATGAAATATGAAATTAATGGAAAACATTTCAATAATAGAAGAACATACTAAATCTGAAGTCTAGAAAAACAAGTTATAATTAGTCATCAAAGAATTCATTAATGGAGTAATAAGATTTTGATAATAAGAATTCTTTGAGCTTGGTTTTGAAAGATATAGGTGATTATAATATTTTTATACGAGTTGGAATTTTGTTATAAATAGTAGGCCCTAAGGCAAGATAGTGAGGACTTTTGGAGGTACTTGTTCATTAACGTGACCCCCTCCAAAAAATGTAAAAATTCAGTAAAAACATTTCATTAGACAATCATAACTACTACATCTACTCCATCTGAGTTTCGCAAGGCCAGGAAAACACAATTGTTTCGAACAAAGCCTCGAAAACATCCTTTCTGGCTACATACTTTGCGCCAGGAGTGACACGGCCTACGCCAACATACTCCACACTACAAAACCTTTAACTTCGCGATTTTAATATAAAGGACTTTCAGTGGTAAAGTACTTTCGTTTAAAATACCCACGTTAAAGGTTTTGAAGGTTCATTTGGTGTCTGTGAACGTCAATGTCAGCTGCACGGCGACGACTGCTCTCATTAGGCCTACGCGTTCCAATGTACTGTACTCGCCTGAGTCACGTTGAACAAGTGAGTCAAGTTCACTGTTTGAGTCATATTCAACTCCTTGCAAGTTGTAATTATTTATTTGTTAACAGAAATAAGTAAAAAAAACGACGATGGGGGGGATCAATTAACAAAAAATTGGGGGGGGGGGTCCCGTTAATGAACAAGTACCCTTTTGGAATACTATAGGGACGTATTGTGAGAAGGAACATGGATTTTGGCTGATGAACAAGTTGAGTAGGTAATGTGATCATGGACTTAAAAATTAGTGATGTGATGAATTAGTTAGACCACTGCCTTCTAGATGCTTGTCGAGCCACGACGAGCATCTAGGAGGCAGTGAGTTAGACTATACACTGATCTTTTAAATAAAGAAAAACAATGTAGGTAACAATATTTAAAAAAAAAAAATTGGAGATTTGTTTTTTGTCATTAAACCAGTTCAAGACGACTGAATAGTCGTCGAAATATCGTTACTTAGGCCAACATAGTTTTTCTTTATTTAAAAGATATAAAAAGAAATATAAAAAAAAGAAAAAAAGATATGTATAGTCTAACTAATTCATCACATTATTAACCTCACCTGCGCTAAAAGTTTCATTAATATTAGAGTTGAATAGGAGTGAATGGAAGAGTTTTGGGGGAAGAGGGATGGATTATTGTTGACGAATATGGCTGCTTGATGAATAAGAGAGCAAGCATGAGTAAGGATATAATATCTGAAACCTTGGATTGGGCCGATCACACATCAACATTAGCATCTAAAATATTGAGTGTTTGCTATCTTATCTGGAAATTAAAACAGATTGTCCCTCCACATATTCTTAAACTGGTCTATTTCTCAATGTATAGCCCACATTCCACCTTTCATATGGCATTCTTTTCTGGGGTGCATCTCCCCAAGCAAAAAGACTATTTGTTCTTCAAAAGAAAGCCATTAGAATCATTTGTGATACCTCAAGACGGTTCTCTTGTTGAAGATTGTTTAAAGAACTGGGCATCTCCACCCTAGTCTGTTCACTAATCCAAACCACAGCCTTATTTGTTAATGCCAACCCCCATCACTTTACCCATAACAGTGAGGTCCACAATCACTTTACAAGAACCCGTCATCATATTCATATTCCATCTCACATTCTAGCTCTATTTTCAAAAGGTCCACACTACCTACCCTGCTGAAAAATCTTGCCAAAAACTTGGCATTTTTGGCAAACCAGCACCTGTACGTTGTACTACTTGTAGGTGATTGTCATGAAACGCATTTTTTTCATGAAGTAAAAGACAAATGGGAGGAGAGGGGCACCGTAGAAGACTAAGCCTACTGCTCAACTCTAAGAGATTTCTGATTCCTCACCTGTTATTGCTTGCACATTTAATACCCAAGTTTGAATGCCTAACTTAATCTTAAAAACTGATTGTATTTAAACATAATTAAGTTATTGAGATGAACAACAATTATATAACACAAGCCTAATATATTATTTTCATTCAAGGTGAATCATGATTGCATTTTAAAATTTTGTCAAATATGCAAGTAAGTAAAAATATAGTGAATGGAATTAAAACTTGGTTCTATTAGAACATCAAACATTTTTTCATTTTTTTTCTGATCGGGCATACGCCTAAATTTCAGTTTCACCTAGCACATTATATTTATTGTATTGTATTGTATTTTATTAGCAGCTGTGGATTACATGTGATGCCGTAACTGGTACGTGTATCGTAACATAAGCAAATTGTCAGAGTTGTTGGTATATATACATTGCATAATTTACAATTACAAACTACTAATACAAGATAGATTATATACTAATAATTACATCATTATACATTTACATATATACATCATACACATCACTCGTCGAGTGAGCAAGCCTATATACACTTAGGCAACTGTGTCATGCTTTCTTGAAGTCACTTATATTATAGGCCTACAGACATTTTTCGTACCTTCTCAGTTTTCTTTTAAACATGATCGTGTTTGTTTCACTTTTTATTTCTTCAGGTAGATAATTGATATGATAAGTATTTTTCCTGCATGGATTGGGGCTTTGTCAATGATTTTTAATTTAGTTGATGCTAAGTGGAGGTTGTTCCTGTTCCGAGTGTTGTACTGGTGGGTATCGGAGTTCTTTACAAAGGTATCAAAGTGATGTTCACGCAAAAAAAAACAATAGTGTAATATATGTATTTGGAAGGGACGGTGTAACCAAACTGGCCTACAACCTGCCTCGTCGTTGGTATCTATTTTTAGAATCCTGTCACTACCTAATGTGTATACTGACTTGTTCAACCTAATTAGGGAATTCCTATCATCCATACACAAAACATAGACTCACCAATCCCACCAAAATTGAGACCACCACCGAAACACGGACGTGACCCCACTGAAATGAACTTATATAATAACACAGATCCTTATGAATTAGTAATTATGAAGCAACAATGCAGTCTCGGATTCATAGATTAGGCTGTATTCTCCTGTCAATAGCAGATTTTTCTCAATGGGAGAATACATAACATGTGACCTACCTAATCAGTACTGAGTTCTGTCTAGAGAATACATGTTTTTTTATGACTAATGCTTATGATGTCATATGGACAATTTTTTAAAGTGATTTTAAAGATAATTTTTGTTATATTTGGCCTAAACATATCGGCATTTTAATAATGTGTTAAAATACTCATCACTCGTCAGCTCAACGACATCGCATCCCTCTCGTCTGCCGTGGAAGAACAGTCCGGCTTTATCTCATCAACACGCAATGACGATCCAGTCAAGTAGTATTCTCTTGTGATCCGGTCTTGTCCTACCACGATAATAATATCCTTCCGTAGAAATTCTTATCTTGACGTTTGTAAATTTCCAAACTTTAATTATCTTGATTTTACTGTCATAATTCCGTAGCTCACTTAATTGGTTCCTCGTGAGTATAAATTGTCTCAATAAATCGTAGAAATGTTCGATCAGTCCTTCATACGGTTAGATAGCACTTTGACAGATAGCGAGACAATACGTAAACATCGCCATCTTTCTTTATAATAATAATAAGTTCGATTTAATTTCGATTGGTATCAGTAGCCAATCACCGCTCGGGTCAAAGGTCCTAATCTGACGTCACAAATTCACGCCTAACAAGCCATTCTATCGAAGCTGTCCGCCATTTGCAAAAATATTCAATTCAATTCTACGTATTTTATCACTAGGATCCGTATTCCTGACTTTAATGTCATAAGATATGATAGTTTCCAACTTTATTCCTTTATTTCGGTAACGCCGATCGGCAAAATCGCTCTTCTTTCGATTCGCCTATTCACTTTTCATTCCCTAGGTTTAATAATTCACTCCCAAATTGAATGGTAAATGTCGCCCCAACTTTCTAATAAACAATAGAATTAACCTTCAATGTTAATCTTTTTGCGGCACTTGTCTTACTATTGCAATATCATTGATAAGAAACACTTGGCTCAACTAATCAACTCTGACTTTGGATTCGCAGGAACTCGCCTCTCCCGTGTAGCTTTCTGTCGGAGAACCGCTCGTAACTTTATTATTATCGGCTCGAATAATGCACTTCACTTTAGACTTCCCGTTTGCCTCGATTTTAACATGTATTTCCTATACTGAAAGTGCTTTCAGTATGGCTAACGCCGTGTTGCCTCCAAACTTTCGATAGGCCGAAGCTCGTTTCGAACTAAAGCAATCTGGAACCACTCGTAACTTGGTCCTTTGATAATATTTTTCTTATACTCGTAGGGTTTAATTGGCCCCGCTGACTATGTAATTAGTAATCACACTCAACTTTATTCTTCCCTCACTTGAGAGAGAGATTTATCACGTAATACTCAACTTGTGTGGCGGTCCTACCGCTACACAAAAACACACACCCGTCTGGCAAAACGCCTCTGATTCAACTAACTTTTCATCCAAGATGGATGGTTACCCAGCACTCTGATGACCACCAAAAGTTCTTCAACCAATCATAGCTCAGTAAACGTGAACCCTGTGGTCGAAATGCGCAATTTATCATGGCGCCATCACCAAATGCTCAAACAACCGTCGTAACCCACACAATGATTTTAAATGCCATAATAAAAATAATAAATCTAGGAAACTAGATTTTTATTTAACAGATGTAAATCTGAATCGAATCACAAGATTCTTATTGTATTTTAGTATGAAATTTTCTTGTGAATCTGAATAATTTATAGCCCAATCCGTAAAAACAAATATATTATATTTAAATTAATTTCTCCGAATAAATAAAAAGAGTTTGACCACTGGTAGACTCGTTCCAACACCTATTACCATAAGGACCGAAGTCCACTCGAGGGGTGTCGTACGGTCACAACGGTAAGGATCTCTAGCGATTTAAAATATTGTTTACACAATTGAGTTGGTTTTAGTTTTAGGTTTAGTATATACCGTATTGCCCTCTTTTGAAGACTGAATATCTTTAGAGTATTTATTTTGGTGCTGTTCCCCCAAATCACTATGCCATAATTGATATATGACTCAACTAAAGCATAATATGCTGATTTAAGTAAGTTCATATTACAGTTTTGATTTTTTTACATTTTGATATATTCACCTGCCAATATGGCAGGAAGGCTAATGTAGAAAATGTATGGCCCTATATTTAGCCGATTACAAACGTGTGACACGATAACCGTTAAAAGTCATAATGCTCCACTCTAGTCTAGGGAATATGGGGAGGAAAATACCATGCTGGTCAGAACCAGACACAGGTAGGAGGAAGAAAGGGGGATTCTCACGTTGCGGTCGTCATCGCCTTTGTCATCGTTCGTGTTGCCATGGTCGTCGTCATCAGGGAGGTCGTCAGTTTAACCAGGAAATACATTAGTGTATGCCTATATATAATTATTAAATACTACATATATTAGTCGTTGAGTCAATCAACGGACAGTGAAAGAAAGAGAGCATACTTCTAGCATTTTATGATTTATGACAGTCAGTCAAGGCAAGAGGGGGGGTATGGGTCTGTATGGGTACTTGAAGCGGGAACGTGGCCGAAAGGCACGTGATTGCGAGAGAAGGTCACAAAGGTGAATGTAGATGGTTGTGTTTCAGTGAGAGATTAATTTTTAAATGTTTTTCTTATGTGTCGAAGAGAAAAAAGACAATTTTTTACAATTATTGTCTTTTTTATTTATTTTTATTTTTTAGTTATAATTTGTATTTTGTATTAATTTGTAGGCCAACCACCAAATGAAAAAAAAAGTTTCAGTTTAGTAATGTTTCACTAACTTTTTAGTCTGGACTGGAAAATACCAGATAGACCCTATCTATGGTTTTAGAAGCATTGTAATCGGTTTCTAAATGTATCAATGCACCACTGATTGTGATGTTGCTGAACGTAGTGCCTGCCATTGGATAATTTAAAAAGAAAACAGGCTTCAAGCTTGCATTTAAAGTTGATTGATTTAACACACAAATTTCAGATCGTATGAAGCGAGCTGGAGCTAATGGACCAAAATGGATGAAGGTTTATCGAACTTAATACTGTTTGTTTGTTTTTATTAGCTTCCAGTGGATGGTAAGCTCGTACTGAACATGTTCTGTTCATGGAGTATCTACGAGCAAGGCTCACCTCTTAAATGTAGTCTATGTTAAGTTAGTGTTAGGCATAGCCTACTTTGCCAGGGAGAGCTACCCCTAGTCTAATCCTTGTGTAAACTTGCCATTACCGGTATCGAGAGCAAAAGGTTAAACATAGTGTTGTTTAACACCATTTTTTGTAGGAGGCTGTAGGCTCCTCTGTGTTGAACATTGCTGATTGTTGTTAACCTTAACCCGAGAGTAGTCGCGCCCCTGTTTGTAACGTTAGTAGTCGCGCCCGGTCTTTTAGACCGCATTATTTATTATGGGCTAATAACGTTAGGATGACGTTTTGATTACCAATACAAGATAATTTATCATATATGTGACAGCATACATGGTTATATTAATCAATTATCAATCAATAATCAATAAATAATCAATCAATAATCAATCAAACACAAAATGTTGCAAACCTACAGAAAAATATAAAAATATGTTTTGAAACACCCTGTAGTTCGAATTATTAGTAAACCAAGACAGTAATATTATGCCAACACTGTATGTTGAAGAATAATCAACCTACAATAACAAAATACATGTCTCATCATAGTGATTTGAGTATGCATACTTTTGCCTCCCTTAGTAGTCGCGCAGCGGTCGAAAAGACCAAGCAACCAAACAGGACCTCTTATCTTAGTTGAAGTTCTGCAGAACACTGAATCGCGTATTGCACACTGGCTTCAAAAATCTATTTTGGGAAGGTAGGCGGAACTAGACAAGCCACGCATGCGCGCTGTACAAATACCAACTGTTGAAAAAAAAAGTCGGTCTAAAAGACCACACGCGACTACTCTCGGGTTAATTGAATGCTGACCAAAATATTCTGTTCCTGCCTGCCATTGTAACCAAAACTTCATCACTCTTGTTTACAGGTGGCAGCTACCAAGAACAAACAAAATCCTAACTTACAGAAACAAAGTAAAGTGGAAACATTGCCTGTCAATGTGTTTGAAGGAAAAGCCAAAGGACATAAGGATAAAGTGAAACCAAACAGCAGTTCACTTGTGAGAAATGAAGCATTTGCTTATGCTCAAGAAGAATTCTTGAATGCAGTGCAAGAAATTAAAGTTCTTGATAATAGTGATTGGCCAACAGTAATGAGTGCAGCAGATAAAATGAACCAAAAACCAAAACATGAACCGAAAAATAGAAAAAAAGGTAGGCCTACAACTGTTAGTGATCAACTTGCCAAGTGTACAGTTCTAGATTCGTCAAATATTCAGGTTATTTCAGAAAGCACCACCAAAAAATATCGAGATATTGACCAGCCTCTAACTTTTTCTGAAATAATGCACACAGACACATGTGATAAAACTAAAGTTAGTGGGCTAGGTGCAGGTACAGTGTTGATTCCTATACCAGAGCACAATGATGTGAAGCCGTCTATAAATACAGACAATGTCTTATGTATAAACAATGAAATTGGGCCTACTGATGGGACTTGGAAGATTGTGGGTCGCAATAGTCCTAAGTCAAAGACGAAATGTAAAGCAAAGTTACTGAATGAATGTTCTACAGCGTCTAGTGTTGAAAATGGAAATACTCGTAAGTTATCTCTAGCCTTCCCCGAGTCGGTTGTGAAGCCACTTGCTACGACAGCCATGGAGAATGCTACCATGAGTTCTCACTCGGCTGCAAGCATCTGGGATCTCGACAAGTCTATGGTCAAGTCAACGTCTACCGATGAGGAGTCTAGTCCTCAATCTGGAGACTCGCCACGCAAGAAGGGCAAGACGAAGTGGTTAAAAATAAATCCTGAGTTAATTGGCATAGAAAGGTGAGGTCAAAGATGTTTGATTTTTTAATTCATATTTGCCTACTTAGCAGCAGGGTTCCCACCGACCTGGAAAACCTGGAAAAGTCATGGAATTGAAAACATGGGTCAAAATGTCAGGGAATAGTCAGGGAATTGAGGAAAAATTCAAAAACCCTGGAATAGTCAGGGAAAATGGGAATTTATTTAAATCTAGACTTATTCTGTAAACTAAAAAAATATTGGTCCTATATTTTCACCGAATTTATGAAAATGTTTTCCCGACTCCAAAGTCAGAAGATTTAAAAAAATCAATCATGAGGTACGGTAAAATAACTCTCGGTTAACTTAAAATTTGAGCGAATCGAGGGGGTGCTGCGTTTGCCTAAGCTATTTTTTGGCTTGTATCTCACCTGGAATTAAGCAAAACTAGACCTGGAAAACCTGGAAAAGTCAGGGAAATTGATTCTAAATAATAAGTGGGAACCCTGAACATTTAATAAGTTTAAACAATCTGAGAATGAAATTATTACTTCTAGGCCGGAATTTAACTTATTGACGTAAAACTAGATCCCACACATAACAAAAACTTGTAAAAATACAGCCAAACCTTACACACTCAAAAGAAATGAGATCTCAAAAAAGGGCCAAGCTCATCTACCCTTCCACATTTGCGCATTCTTAATTCATAAACGTACAGTGTCCCGTAACAGCATCCTCGAAAAGCTTGGCAAAATAGAATTTGCGATTATTAATTTAAACAGAATAGTTCATCCAAATTCTTTTTTTATGAATAATTTAAACGTAATGGTCATGCAAATTCTAGTTTATCAAGCTTTTCTAGGATGTTGTTACGGGACACTGTATGTTTATGAATTAAGAATGTGCAAATGTGGAAGGGTAGATGAGCTTGGCCCTTTTTTTAGATCTCATATCTTTTGAGTGTGTAAGGTTTGGCTGTATTTTTACAAGTTTTTGTTATGTGTGGGATCTCATTACTTTTCAAGTTACATTGCAAAATTATTTGTTAAAATATAATAATTAATAATTTTATCAAAGTTGATTTAATTTCTATGGAATTACCAATTAACAATAGGATGTAAAATATTTAGTGGTCCAAAGACTTGCTTTTTGTAAACAATGTAGGCGATCATTGTCAAGTAGGTAACTGTAGTTACTTGTTGATTATATTCTTGTATGGTATAAGGCTTATATTGAAACCTTTATTTAGAAGCCTTCCAGCAAACTTTTTCAACTTTTTATTTTCAAAAGGAATTACATCACTAAATTACCTTAATGTCCATGTTAAATATAAACGTTGTAGCCCCACCCGTTTGGTCAGAATCGCTGGGCAATTGAAACTGACGAATTAGATAGTAGTAGTCAGTAGTTGTAACTAATATCCTTAAAGTGATTTTGAGCATGTCTCAAGTCATATTTTCACCAAGAAGGAATGCTCGTACCCCAATCAAATTTGGCATGTGTTGTCGCGCACCTAAATCCCCTCGATTTTGATAGTTTTCAAGTTCACATCACAATTCATGACTGCTGGGTAACACCTCGAAATCACCCCAACTCTGCTTGCTGTATAAGGTGCCAGAGTGTGTAGCGCACCGCGGCTTGGCTGCGGCGCCCTAACGGGCACCTAGACAATTATACAGTTATGTACAAGTTTGATTATCAGAAGCACACCCAATTTGTCCTAGGCCCTGTAATGGCTAGCTATTATTTGTACACGACTTAACATCAACTGAAAAATATGATGAAAATAAAGGGCAATCTATATTGTACGTTTTCGAATTCACCGAAGATGTTGATCTTAAATTACACATTTCTAAACACACCAAAAAGACACAAAACACTAAAATTTGTTGTTTTGTTTCCAGACCCAGGTTTACACAAGACTCCCTAATTCAAGGACATATCTATGAAGCAGTGGTGCTGGAGACAAAATATCTATGTTTTGTGGCACTTGTTGATGAACTAGATATAAGTGTTCTGGTGTATAGTCAACGCTTCCGGCCAAGGGGAGCCAAGACAGCGGAGAATGTGCCAATCACATGTGTCTTGAAAATTGGTGATCGGGTGAAACTTACAGCAGTTCCAAGAAATACAAACGGCACACAGTAAGGCTTGTCTCATTATTTATATAGGGTAACGCTTATAAGCTGAATGCAGATTGAAATGCACTCAAATTACAATCTTTATATCAAATAAATGAGTTTGGCGGGCCTAACCGAGTATTTTCTGGATGCAAAGTGCCTCGCCAACCAACGCCAACCACCAGTGCGGTGGTGGGGAATTATTTTCCCGCGCGTGTATCATTCACAGAATTTGTAATTATTTGTCATGTAGTATTACCACAGAATTCTACATGTTTATTCTCTTTGTAACAAAGTGGTGAATGTAACACCTTTTCACTTTTGTATAGTAGGGGTAGTATCAAAGAAATATCATTGTCTATTGACTATTCAACGATATTGCACGTTTTCAACTAATAGCCATTAAAATTTAAAAACAACAATAGCCAACAACTGATGTGAGCAGGAATTGCTCATTGTATCATTTACACCACTTACTTGAACACTTCAAGGTATACTTTTTTATGGAAATCAATCTAGAAATTATTGGATGAGCAAAGCAAAGACTTCAATTTCACTGACCCCCAAAAAATTAAGCTCGGTTGTTTTTTTTTTGTTTGTTTTTCTGTCTGTTTGTTAACTCTCTACCAGGCAAACGGCATATCCGATCTTGATGAAAATTGGAGGGGACCTTCGAAATCTCTGAACTTAGAGGTTTATTGTTTTTGGGTACAATCGAAGAAATATTTCTCATGAATATCGTACTTTTACGATTTTTTTCGATTTTTAGTGCAATATTTTCGTGACATTTGGGCCTATTCTGACCAAATGGGTGGGGCTACAACGTTCATATTTCACATGGACATTAAGGTAATTGTGATGTATTGCTTTTTGAAAGAAAAAGTTGAAAAAGTTAGACAGAATCCATAGAATAAAGGTTTTAATACGAGTTTTTTTTAGGTTTATAATAACAATTTACAAGTAACAATAGAAACTTGACAACAATCACCAACAATGCGTTCAAAAGGCACTTGTTAAGTAAATAGATCCCACGCAAACTAAAAACTTACAAAAAAAGCTCATCCATCAACGCGACGGGACTTTAGCGTTTTCCTAGTAAAATCCATCTCAGCGGGGTATCGAATCCGGTCTCCCTATTGCCGGTCGGGTGCTTTTCCCCTAAGCTACTGTGACTGAAAAGGGTTTAAATTTCTAGATTGATTTTCATAAAATCAATCACACCTACGGGAGTGTTTCCCGATTAATGAAATTGAGAAGTATGCTATTTTGTTCCTAGATGGCACATTTGTTTTGAATGACAAATTAGAGAATTAGTTCTGTTTAACCCCTTGAACACACCCATTTTAAGGCATTTTGTGGCCCCATATACACCAAGAAATTCCAAAAAATCTCCTAAAACGGTTTGCCCCCCGCCCCCTCCCCCCTTTTTAACTTAAATTTGTTATTTTGTTGTTCTTGCCAATTTCACTTGCTTTTGAAATATTTTTCAAAGTAGGACTCGATGTTGAGCCCTACTTTGTTACTTTTCCGCGTGTTTTGGCTAGGTCTAGGCCTAGGCCTGTCTTGTCCATCATCTGTCACACCCCCACCACCACTTTCATTCCCACTTCCCGACATATCACTACTGTCCTGCGCCGATTCCTCACTATCACTTGATAAATAATCATGTTCTGAACCACTAGATGCAATCACTTCATTTTTTCCACGGTCTCATAAAAGATTATTGAAAGAAACATAATTTGTTTCGTAATTTTTAACTCGTTACTCGACGCATAGCCATCTTGGAAACACATGTTGACACTTCCAGCTATCAAATAGATTACTGTATTGACCTTCCGAGAAACGAGAACACAAGTCTAGCTAGTGCTGCTATCTAACGGCAACTTACTTGAACTACTTCAGTCAAGCTTTTAGCGGGAATATGAACGTGAAGCTGGCGGGAGACTTTGAAAAATGCATGACGCACTACGTGAGCGTCATGTGTATGGGAGGACGTGCGTCCTCATGAGGCACCCATATGCGTCACGTGTGTTCATGTGGTTAAGGCATGACGTTGATACACGTCACTCGCACTGGAGAACGCGGGGAGAAGAAATAAATCACGGAGACGTGTATCGACGTCATAACTTTCATGGTAGGCCTGAGCTAGGTAGTTCCCTCTTTTGAAGAAAGTTACTTTGTGCAAAACTTGAGTCTGTGGGTCTATCTTTTTGCCTCAATTGCTTGTTAAGGTAACTTTTTAAATATCTTGAACTTTCCCATTGTATTTTTGATTATTAGGTAACTTAAACAACTTACTTAATAGGGATGTGCAAAGATATAGATGTTATTGATTAATATTCAATATTGAAAACATATTTTAAGTGTGAATATTAATTGGATGAGCAAAGCAAAAACTTCAATTTCACTGACCCCTAAAAAATTGTGTGTTTTTTTTTGTGTGTTTTTTTGTCTGTTTGTTAACTCTACCAGGCAAACGGCATATCCGATCTTGATGAAAATTAGAGGGGACCTTCGAAATCTCTGAACTTAGAGGTGTATTGTTTTTGGGTACAATCGAAGAAATATTTCTCATGAATATCGTACTTTTACGAATTTTTTCCGATTTTTAGTGCGATATTTTCATGACATTTGGGCCGATTCTGACCAAATGGGTGGGGCTACAACGTTCATATTTCACATGGACATTAAGGTAATGGTGATGTATTGCTTTTTGAAAGAAAAAGTTGAAAAAGCTAGCCAGAATCCATAGAAGAAAGGTTTTAATATGAGTTTTTTTAGGTTTATAATAACAATTTACAAGTAACAATAGAAACTTGACAACAATCACCAACAATGCGTTCAAAAGGCACTTGATAAGTAAATAGATGCCACGCAAAATAAAAACTTACAAAAAAAGCTCATTGAGCGTTTTCCTAGTTTAACTATCAAATGTATTAATAATTTCTGATATTAAATGTTAAACTCAATTTAAGAATATTGTCGCCAACTACTAATGAGTGATACACCACCTGGCAATGCAGCCCTGCTTACAACACACGTGCGTCCGAGTCTTGCCTTAAATATAACTAGCCTATTCCTACTTACGCAGTTATTTAGTTTTAAATTTACCTCGGTCTTCCTGAACATGACCTCTGTCCATTTAGCAACGAATAACAATGGCATTGCTGGAATCATCGCGTATCTTCTCTGCGCTTAGGCAGCATACAATACCTAGTAAAATTCCCGAATGTTTCATAACTGCAGACCGTGTTGTAAAATAATTGTTTGTGATATGACGTGACATTTTATTATGGAAGTTGGCCTAAAATACCTACAATATCAATAATTTATTATTGAAAAACAAAAAATATATAGGTCCTATCTTGACCACTTTTCTGTTCAGTGAACCATGTTAGGGGGAGCAGCTCACTACTCCACTTATTAAGCTAACATCTTTGTTGATGACAAGCCAGGTCTGACACAACCATGAAACTTGACAAACAATTAATTATCATTGGTCAAAATTAACTTTTCCTTTCAATATTATTGATCGATAACGATAATTGCCCATCGTTAATCATTGATACCATATTTGATTTTAATGCCCAACCCCACGAGTTACTTATGGCCTGAGTAACTTCACTGTAACTAAGTTCATTTCTAGGAGTAAGAGAGATGCAAGAGCTTTTTCTATTCCTAGTTAAACTAACGCATACAGTATCTACAGTAGTGATCATTCGGAGATTGCGATAGTTTGCCATTTTAATTTTAAACCCGTTTCCAATGTGATTTTACTGCATTGAATGGGTAACAACAAGGAGTGTAAGAAATTGCCTAAAGAAGTAAAACAAATAATCATCATTAACAATCCTAGCTATTCTTATTCCTTTATCTAGGGCTGCGGTCGTTCACCCGCAGCCAAGCGCACGCGACTGTTAACGACTAACTCGACCTGTATACTCCTACCCTAGTTGGGAAGTTTTCAGCTATCTGCACACGCCGCCCCGAAAGATTTACAATCTTGAAACTCGGTATATGACCTGATATGTGGTCCATGACCTACCAAAAAAAAAATCAGCCCTATCCGATAACCCGTTCGTGTTAAAAAAGTGTTTCAACATAGTCGAAAACCTTCCGGCTGGCTAGCTGGGTGGGTGGGTGGGGGATGCGATTGCGTCGGGGCCTACAGGGTTGGCTTGTTCGCTTTGATTTAAAGTCCCCCACTGAAAATCAGTTATATAACTGAGTGGGTAGACTCTAAATACAATTTATTTATTTATTTATTTTACGGAGAGGAATAAGAGCCTACAGAGAAAATGGTACATCTAAAGGCCCATTCACGACAAACTTAGTCGCTAACTTAAGGCCGATGCACAATTGCCCGGTAACGATAACGGGAAGAAAGTTGAATCACACGTTAACTTACGACACGATGCACAATAAAGCTTCCCGTTGCCGGTCGTTCCCGTATACCGGCAACAACAACGGGAACATCACTAAGTTTTAACTTTCCGTAACGTTCCCGTTCCGTACGTTACCAGAACCAATCGGAATCAAGATGTGCACGTCCTAAAACTATTTTATCAGCTGATTGATGGTTTATACGCAAGTAATATGTGAAATTAATTAAATACAAATATGCGGAATAACAAAATACTAACAAAATATAATTAACACACGTATTATTTGATTTGTTCCCCTCGGTTTGCTTCAGTGGCTATTGTGCATCGAAGCCCTTAACGTTAGCGTGTTCTCGTTCTCGTTCCCGTTCTCGTTACCGGACAATTGTGCATCGGCCTTTAGCCTCTAACTTAAAGGTTTGTCTTATTTGATGAGCGTAGCGAGCGGAGCGAAGATTCCATTTCACTACACTGGAGAAAAAAACCCGGAATGTTTTTTTTTTTTTTTTTTTTTGGCTGTTTGTTAACACGATTCCGGCTAAACCGATACTCCGATTGCGATGAAATTTTATGGAGGCCTTTGAAATCTCTGAACTTAGAACTGCCACGTTTTTGAGCGCAATCGGAAAATTATTTCTCATGAAAATCGCAATTTTACGATTTTTTTCGATTTTTAACAAAATTCTTCGATTTATAACACCTACATGCTTTGTCCGATTGTAATAATTTTTTCACAGCACCTTAATTTTATGAATTGATATATTTGAGTGAAATTTGAGCGTTATCGAAAGATAAATTTCTTTAAAAATTCGCAATTTTACGACTTTTTTCAATTTTTTAATTTCTTTGGCTTATAGCACCTACATGCTTTATCCGATCGTAATTATTTTTTTACAGAACCTTAATTTTATGAATTAATATATTCTTGTGAAATTTGAGCACAATCGAATAATTATTTCTTATGAAAATCGAAATTTTACGATTTTTTTATTTTTTTAAATTACGATTAATTACCAAAATTAAAAATTAAAGTTTATTTTTTATTTAATTTAAATTAATTAAAAAAAATTTAATTTAGTAATGATTTTTTCACAGAACAATAGAAAATCCGCATAAACACTTGGCAGCTTAATGCTCCAATTACGCTCATCCAACAACGCGGCGGGACTTGAGCGTTTTCCTAGTGGAAAACAACATGTCTGTTCATGACCACAACTTAGCCTTAAACTTATACTTATCAGTGGCCGAAAGTTTGCAAACTCCAAACTTAAACTTAGTAGTTAACTTAACCTTAAGAATGAACCAATCGGAGAACGCGTAGAGAATAAAATATTGCAAAGATGGATGCCAAAGAAACAACAAAAAATTAGTTTGACAAAAATGCTGTTCGTTTAATTTAAACTGCCAGACGAGTACAAGAAGATTGTTATTTGATTGTTATACATGTTATTTAAATCACACACATAACAAAAACTTGTAAAAAAAATACAGCCAAACCTTACACACTCAAAAGAAATGAGATTTAAAAAAGGGCCAAGCTCATTCTACCCTTCCACATTTGCGCATTCTTAATTGGATGAGCGTAGCGAGCGAAGCGAAGATTCCATTTCACTACACTGGAGAAAAAAAAATCCGGAATGTTTTTTTTCTTTTTTTTTGTATTTTTGTGTGTCTGTGAACACGATTCCGGCTAAACCGATACTCCAATTGCGATGAAATTTTCTGGAGACCTTTGAAATCTCTGAACTTAGAACTGCACGGTTCAAAAAAATCGATCGAAAAATTGTTTCTCATGAAAATTGCGATTTTACGATTTTCTTCGATTTTCTTGTTTTTTTCTGTTTGTATTTGTATGTGTTTGTTAACACGATTCTGGCTAAACCGATACTCCAATTGCGATGAAATTTTTTGGAGGCCTTCGAAATCTCTGAACTTAAAACTGCCACGTTTTTGAGCGCAAGCGAAAGATTATTTTTCATGAAAATCGCAATTTTACGATTTTTTTTTGTTTTTCTTAGTTTTTCGGTTTGTATTTTTGTGTATCTGTGAACACGATTCCTGCTAAACCAATACTCCAATTGCGATGAAATTTTCTGGAGACCTTTGAAATCTCTGAACTTAGAACTGCACGGTTCAAAAAATCAATCGAAAAATTAATTCTCATGAAAATTGCAATTTTACGATTTTTTTTTTATTTTCTTGTTTTTTTTCTGTTTGTATTTTTGTGTGTTTGTTAACACGATTCCGGCTAAACCGATACTCCAATTGCAATGAAATTTTTTGGAGGCCTTCGAAATCTCTGAACTTAAAACTGCCACGTTTTTGAGCGCAATCGAAAGATTATTTCTCATAAAAATCGCAATTTTACGATTTTTTTTGTTTTTCTTAGTTTTTCTGTTTGTATTTTTGTGTATCTGTGAACACGATTCCGGCTAAACCGATACTCCAATTGCGATGAAATTTTCTGGAGACCTTTGAAATCTCCGAACTTAGAACTGCACGGTTCAAAAAATCGATCGAAAAATTATTTCTCATGAAAATTGCAATTTAAGATTTTTTCCCGATTTTCTTGGGTTTTTTCTGTTTGTATTTTTGTGTTTGTTAACACAATTCCGGCTAAACCGATACTCCAATTGCGATGACATTTTTTGGAGGCCTTCAAAATCTTTGAACTTAAAACTGACATGTTCTTGAGTGCAATCGAAAAATTATTTCTGATAAAAATCGCAATTTTACGATTTTTTTTGTTTTTCTTGTTTTTTCTGTTTGTATTTTTGTCTGTTTGTTAACACGATTTCGGCTAAACCGATACTCCAATTGCAATGAAATTTTATGGAGACCTTCGAAATCTTTGAACTTAGAACTGCCACGTTTTTGAGCGCAATTGAAAAATTATTTCTTATGAAAATTGCAAATTTTACTATTTTTTTTAATCTTAAAACATTCTTTGACTTATAACACCTACATGTTTCATCCGATTTTAATGATTTATTCACAGAACCTTAATTTTATGAATTAATATATTCGTGTGAAATTTAAGCGCAATATAACAATTATTTCTTTGAATAATTGCAATTTTACGATTTTGCTATGATGCTGCGATAATGCTAAGGCTTTAACAATTTTCATTGTTTTGTTAAAGTGAAAGGTGTTTTAGATTAAAAAATAATACATCTAAACATTTACCAGATGGATTTTATAATTTTTGTTTTGTTTGATAAATATGATTTTTTCCTATGCATTGTTGGAAAATGTATGTTTTTTGTAACAAATCTGTATTTCCCATTTTAATTAAAAAAACTATAAATCTCATCAAAAAAGTGTAATGGATTTGTCAGAATAAGACTTGTGAGCATATTAAAAAAGAAATTATCCGTTTATCTTAAAAACTGTAGAAGATGTAGGAAAAAAATGTTAGCAAATGTGATAGACTAGGAAAACCCTTAAGTCCCGCCGCGTTGTTGGATGAGCGTATATGGTGCATTGAACTGCCGTGTTACGCGGATTTTCTGTTGTTCTGTGAAAAAATTCATTACTTATAGTCGAAGATTTTTTTTCATTAAATTAAATTAAATAAAAAATTAACCTAATTTTTTTAATTAAATTAAATTAAACTAAAAATTAACCTTTATTTTTTTAATTAATCGTAATTTTTTAAAAAGAAAAAAATCGTAAAATTGCAATTTTCATAATAAATAATTATTCGATTGTGCTCAAATTTGACACGAATATATTAATTCATGAAATTAAGGTTCTGTAAAAAAATCATTACAATAGGATAAAGCATGTAGGTGTTAGAAGTCAAAGAATTGTTTTAAAAAATAAAAAAACCCGTAAAATTACTATTTTCATGAGATAAATAATTTTTCGATTGCGCTCAAATTTCACACGAATATCTTAATTCATAAAATTAAGGTTCTGTGAAAAAATCATTACAATCGGATAAAGCATGTAGGTGTTGTTATAAGTCGAAGAATTTTCTTAAAAATCGAAAAAAATCGTAAAATTGCGTTTTTTATAAGAAAAAAATTCCCGATTGCGCTCAAAAACGTGGCAGTTCTAAGTTCAGAGATTTCGAAGGCCTCCATAAAATTTCATCGCAATCGGAGTATCGGTTTAGCCGGAATCGTGTTAACAAACACACAAAAATACAAAAAAAGAAAGAAAAAAAAAAAAACATTCCGGATTTTTTTCTCCAGTGTAGTGAAATGGAATCTTCGCTCTCGCTACGCTCATCCAAATAAAAGTTTTGAGATAATAGCATTTAAAGTTTATTTATGTTGTTTTTTTGGTAAATATGAGTATAACATAGCCTAAAGGTTCAGTTTATTTATTTTACATGAATTCACTGGGCTTTTATTACCTCTTAATCTAGGCTTCTTTAAAATTGACTAAAATTGTTATGAATAATTCTCTATACAGCCCTAGATTAGACCTAATAAGCCATTTTCCCATGCAAAATAGCATGCAGCGCTCAAGAAAAATATTAATTTGATGCTTTTAGCATTATATCAGCATAAAATAAATTAATGTAGTCAATAAAAATAAAAAAGTAAACTTAAAAAACAATTAAAACAATATTAATGCAAAATTGCTGGGTTTTCATACATTTTCAGTGAAACAACTCCTTAAACAATCACGCTCATCCAACAATGCGCCTGAAAACGCGTTTGGGAAGCTTCCTAGTTCATAAACGTGCAGTGTCCCGTAACAGTATCCTTGAAAAGCTTGGCAAAACAGAATTTGCAATATTAATTTAAACGTAATAATTCATCCAAGTTCTTTTCTTCTAATTGGATGAGCGTAGCGAGCGTAGCGAGCGAAGCGAAGATTCCATTCTACTACACTGGAGAAAAAAATCCGGAATGTTTTTTTTTTTTCTTTTTTTCTTTTTCTTTTTTTTGTATTTTTGTCTGTTTGTTAGCACGATTCCGGCTAAACCGATACTCCGATTGCGATGAAATTTTATGGAGACCTTCGAAATCTCTGAACTTAGAACTGCCACGTTTTTGAGCGCAATCGGGAAATTTTTTCTTATAAAAAACGCAATTTTACGATTTTTTTCGATTTTTTAAAAATTTCTTCGACTTATAACACCTACACGCTTTATCCGATTGTAATGATTTTTTCACATAACCTTAATTTTATGAATTAAGATATTCGTGTGAAATTTGAGCGTAATCGAAAAATTATTTTCTCATGAAATTCAAAATTTTACGGGTTTTTTTCTTTTTTAAAAACGATTCTTTGACTTATTACACCTACATGCTTTATCCTATTGTAATGATTTTTTCACAGAACCTTAATTTCATCAATTTATATACTCGTGTTAAATTTGAGCGCAATCGAATAATTATTTCTTATGAAAATTGCAATTTTACGATTTTTTTTTTTTTTTAAATTACGATTTATTAAAAAAATAAAGTTAATTTTTTATTTTATTTAATTTAATTTAAAAAAATCTTCGACTAAGCAATAATTTTTTCACAGAACAACAGAAAATCAGCATAACACATGGCAGCTCAATGCACCAATTACGCTCATCCAACAACGCGGCGGGACTTAAGCGTTTTCCTAGTTAATTGGATGAGCAAACCAGACTTCAATTTCACTGACCCCCAAAAAATTTAGCTCGGGTGTTTTTTTTTGTTATTTTGTTTGTTTGTTTTTCTGTCTGTTTGTTAGCTCTCTACCAGGCAAACGGCATACTCGACCTTGATGAAAATTGGAGGGGATCTTCAAAATCTCTAAACTTAGAGGTGTATTGTTTTTGGGTACAGTCGAAGAAACATTTCTCATGAATATCATACTTTTACGATTTTTTAAAAATATTTAGTGCAATATTTTCGTGATATTCGGGCCGATTTTGACCAAACGGGTGGGGTTACAACGTTCATATTATACATGGACATTAAGGTTATGGTGATGTAGTACCTTTTGAAAGAAAAAGTTGAAAAAGTTAGTCAGAATCCATAGAAATAAAGCTTTTAATATAAGTTTTTTACGGTAAATAATAACAATTGACAAGTAACAATAGAAACTTGACAACAATCACCTACAATGCGTAGGCAGCAAAGCAAAGCACTTGCAAAAGTAAAGATATCCCACGCAAACTAAAAACTTAAAAAAAGCTCATCCATCAACGCGACTAAAAAAAGCGTTTGCAAAGCTTCCTAGTTTAAACGTAATATCATGCAAATTCTATTTTGCCAAGCTTTTCAAAGGTGCTGTTACGAGACACTGTACATTTATGAATTAAGAATGCGTAAATGTGGAAGGGTACAATGTGCTTGGCCCTTTTTTAGATCTCTTTTCTTTTGAGTGTGTAAGGTTTGGCTGTATTTTTACAAGTTTTTGTCATGTGTGTGATCTCATTACTTTTTCAAGTTCCATTGCAAAATTATTTGTTAAAATAAAATAATTATATCAAAGTTGATTTAATTTCTCTGGAATTACCAATTAACAATAGGATGTAAAATATCTAGTCTCCCAAAGACATGCTTTTTGTAAACAATATAGGCGATCATTGTCAAGTAACTATAGTTACTTGTTGATTGTATGCCTGTATAAGGCTTATATTAAAACCTTTATTTGGAAGCCTTTCAGCAAACTTTTTCAACTTTTTCTTTCATAAGGAACTACATCACTATTACCTTGATGTCCATGTAAAATATGAACGTTGTAGCCCCACCCGTTTGATCACAATCGCGGGCCAATTGAAACTGACAAATTAGACCGTAGCAGTAGCTAGCAGTAGTAGCTAACATCCTTAAAGTAATTTTGAGCATGTTTCAAGTCATTTTTCACCAAGAAGGAATGCTCGTATCCCAACCAAATTTGGCATGTGTTGTCAGGTACCTAATCCCCTTGATTTTGATAGTTTTCAAGTTCACATCCAGTTTCATGACGGCTGGGTGACACCTTGAAATCACTCCAACTCTGCTTGCTGTATAAGGTGCTTGAGTGTGTAGCGCACCGCGGCTTGGCTGCAGCGCCCTAACGGTCACTTAGATTCAAATATTGGCAAAATAGGGAATAGGATGCAAATTTATAATGCAAGTTACGGTTATGTACAGTGTGAATTCACCTCGGAAAAAGTCATCGTGAACAGCCACCTAAAGTTAAAGGCTAAGTTAGCGGCCTAAGTTTATTGTGAATGTGCCTTTAGAACTATGAAACTTGGACCACACTTAGATGTAGCCTACCTCAGACTTATAATTTTGCTTTCAAAACCAAAACCACAACCATTTAAACAATTTAAATTCAAAACCATTAATAAATATCTAACACATGGGATGCACAAAATTTGGATAAAAATATCAGAATTAATAATCCGCCGAGAGGCAAGTGATATTCCACCCCCAACACTCATCCCCTAAAATTGGAATAATTCATAGCTCTACCACAAAATTGAATTTATTGGATGAGCGAAGCGAAGACTTTAATTTCACTGACCCCCCAAAAAATTTAGCTCGGTTGTTTTTTTTTTGTTTGTTTTGTTTTTTTTTTTTTTTTTTTTTTTTTTTTTTTGTCTGTTTGTTCGCACGATTCCGGGCAAACGGCATATGCGATCTTGATGAAAATTGAAGGGGACCTTCGAAATCTCTGAACTTAGACCTGCCACGTTTTTGGGTACAATCAAAGAAATATTTCTCATGAATATTGAACTTTTACGATTTTTTTTTTTATTTTTAGTGCGATATTTTCGAGACATTTGGGCCGATTCTGACCAAACGGGTGGGGCTACAACGTTCATATTTCATATGAACATTAAGGTAATGGTGATGTTTTGCTTTCTGAAAGAAAAAGTTGAAAAAGTTAGCCAGAATCTATAGAAATAAAGCTTTTAATATAAGTTTTTTGACTTTTTGTGCGATATTTTCGTGCCATTTGGGTCAATTCTGACTAAACGGGTGAGGCTACAACGTTCATATTTCACATGGACATTAAGGTAATGGTGATGTATTGCTTTCTGAAAGAAAAAGTTGGAAAAGTTAGTCAGAATCTATAGAAATAAAGCTTTTAATATAAGTTTTTTGACTTTTAGTGCGATATTTTCGTGACATTTGGGCCAATTCTGACCAAACGGCTGGTCTTGTCAACGTTCATATTATGCATGTGACATTAAGGTTATGGTGATGTAGTACCTTTTAAAAGAAAAAGTTGACAAAAGTAAGCCAGAATCCATAGAAATAGAGCTTTTAATATAAGTTTTTACGGTAAATAATACAAATTGACAGGTAACAAAAGAAATTTGACAACAATCACTTACAATGCGTAGGTAGCAAAACAAAGCACTTGCAAAAGTAAAGATATCCCACGCAAACTAAAAACTTTAAAAAGCTCATCCATCAACGCGGCGGGACTTTAGCGTTTTCCTAGTATTAAAATTAGTTATTAAAATGATGTTTTAATGTGTTTTAACCCAATCGGCCTATTGTCATTATACAAACCACATTTTGTCAACCCCCATCCCTAATAGTTTATATTATTTTTACCTTGATTTCCATCATTCACCATGAAGGCACCTAATGAGTTATCATCATGAAATTTGGCACGATGGTACATAATAATATGAAAAATAATCCAACGAGAGGCAAGCGATATTCCACCCCAACACCCTCTAAATCATCCCCTAAAATTGGAATAATTCATAGCTCTAACCTAAAATTGAATTTTTATTTAAATTAGTTATTAAAATTATGTTTTAATGTGTTTTAACCCCATCGGCCTATTCTCATTTCCTTAACCACATTTTTTCAACCCCCACCCCTAATAGTTGGATGAGCGTAGCGAGCGGAGCGAAGATTCCATTTCACTACACTGGAGAAAAAAACCCGTAATGTTTTTTTTTTTTTTTTTGGATTTTTATGTGTTTGTTAACACGATTCCGGCTAAACCGATACTCCGTTTGCGATGAAATTTTATGGACGCCTTCGAAATCTCTGAACTTAGAACTGCCACGTTCTTGAGCGCAATCGGAAAATTATTTTTCGTGAAAATCGCAATTTTATGATTTTTTTTCGATTTTTAACATTTCTTCGATTTATAACACCTACATGCTTTGTCCGATTGTAATAATTTTTTCACAGCACCTTAATTTTATGAATTGATATATTTGAGTGAAATTTGAGCGTTATCGAAAGATAAATTTCTTTAAAAATTCGCAATTTTACGACTTTTTTCGATTTTTTAAATTTCTTTGGCTTATAGCACCTACATGCTTTATCCGATCGTAATTATTTTTTTACAGAACCTTAATTTTATGAATTAATATATTCTTGTGAAATTTGAGCACAATCGAATAATTATTTCTTATGAAAATCGAAATTTTACGATTTTTTTATTTTTTTAAATTACGATTAATTACCAAAATTAAAAATTAAAGTTTATTTTTTATTTAATTTAAATTAATTTAAAAAAAATTAATTTAGTAATGATTTTTTCACAGAACAATAGAAAATCCGCATATAACACTTGGCAACTCAATGCACCAATTACGCTCATCCAACAACGCGGCGGGACTTAAGCGTTTTCCTAGTTTATATTATTTTTACCTTGATTTCCACCATTCACCATGAAGGCACCTAATGAGTTATCATCATGAAATTTGGCACGATGGTACATAATAATATGAAAAATAATCCAACGAGAGGCAAGCGATATTCCACCCCAACACCCTCTAAATCATCCCCTAAAATTGGAATAATTCATAGGTCTAACCTAAAATTGAATTTTTATTAAAATTATGTTTAATGTGTTTTAACCCAATTGGCATATTCTCATTTCCTAAACCACATTTTTTCAACCCCCTTCCCTAATAGTTTATATTATTTTTACCTTGATTTCCAGCATTTACCATGAAGGCAAAAAATTTGGCACGATGGTACATAATAAGATGAAACATAATATTCCACCAGGAGGCAAGCGATATTTCATCCCCACTGTTCCCTACCACCCTTAACTTTGGGAAAAACGATAGGTCATATTTAATACAATTAGAATATTTTAATTGCAGATTAAAATTATGCGTCAATGTGTTATAGTCCAGTCAACAAATCATTCATACAAAAACCCAAGACGGCATTAACCATAGCAAATTTAAAAAAAAACATTGTATATTGCCAACTCAACTACAGATTGTAAACAAAAACAAAAGACGGTAGCTTTTGTTTCTAGACAATCCGTTTTAAAGGCACTGTAATACACTGAAATACCTTTTCATGTATTTCATGCCATGATATGAAACTAACAACAAAAAGATGTGATATCTCCCCAAACACAAAAATTTGTGGAAAACGGCAGCCAAGCTCTCCTTCAAAAGTCTTCGGCTGTGAACGCTGTGAGATATAAAAGTTGAGCCAAGCATTGCATTCTTTCTCCCTAGTTTCGCTTTGATAAGAAGTAAGATCATTTCGCCTGTTGACGAGCGCCAAGCCAACCATTTTTGTGATAAAAAAAGTAAAAAATTTAAACTCAAAATGATAAAAAATATTACTTGGCCATTGACTTTTTAGAGTTCTTGAAATGAACCAAATTCAATGGCCAAGTAACTTTTTTTGTGATTTTGAGTTTAAAATTTTTACTTTTTTTTACCACGAAAATGGTTGGCTTGGCGCTCGTCAACAGGCAAAATGATCTTACTTCTTTTCAATGCGAAACTAGGGAGAAAGAATGAAATGCTTGGCTCAACTCTATAGACCAGGAGCCAGAACCTTTGGGAAAAAGTTTCGTTCAACCCAGTTAACATCTCAAATCTGACTTTACCACATGGTAGTATCCACATTTTGAAACATCTTTAGGAAGGATGTCACTTCGAATTGTGGTATACGTTTTTTTTTTAGCAGCCATTTTGTTTTTGGATGTGCGATCATTGAAAAGCTTAGTCGGTACTATCTTAAAAGTACATAGCCCGTGACACAGTTAACCGATTTTATTTTTTCTTACACCGATTTGTAGGTGATTGTATGTTTTAATTATTGTTTATAATCAATTTCAAATACGTAGTCATATAATTTCATTGTTAAAAAATGCAGATATGGCGAAAATAGTGTCAATAATTTTACTAAAATGTGATTCAAGCATAAGTTCACAAATTATTTTGGTCAGTTAGCGCTATGTTTTTATACATTATTAGGATGTATAAAACTAACTCATGGACAACATATATGAAAAATATGGATTATTGCACATTTGAGTACATAAGCGTTGAAGGCTGAGCATTTTCAGTTGATTGTACGCTATTTAACTATGATTTTCATCCAACTTCATTTTGTCTTTGCTAGTATAGAATAACATTTTTAAAGTAGTTCCAACAAACAATACAATGCAAATAGTAAAATTGAATGATATTAAAAATGCGATTTAAAGATTTTTGCAGAATAGTCGATTTTATGGAATTTTCAGTTTCAAAAGTGGAAAGAGTGGAAAGTGCGATTTTCACGTGAAAATTTATTTGCTGGCACTTGTATTCTTGGAAAGTATAATTTAAGAGTTTTTGAAGGTTCTCTGAAAATTTAATCTAATTCGGAGCAGTCATTTGTCATGGACAGCAAAGAAATTAACGCAGACATGTTCAAAAAATAAAAAAACGTCCGAGGAAATGCTGCAACAATATTTCATTGGAGGTCACAAGCATAAAAATTTGGGAAAAGGTACTTTATGACCTAATGAACATAAATTGATATGATTACAATGAAGATTTTACTCCATTAACTCACTGGAGGTCAAAAAATTAAAATCTTTATAAAAAACAATTTAACTGACATTTTTTATTTTTGGAGTCTGTTTAATCCTAATTATTGGTTTATCATGTAATTATTCACAAAAGTTTCAATTTTGTAAAAAAAAATTAAAAATTAAATACCTATTACAAATTTTGTGAAATTTTGTAAATTTTTTTTTTTCTAAATTTGAAACTTTTTGTGAATAATTACATGATAAACCAATAATTAGGATTAAACAGATTCCAAAAATATAATTTTGACAGTAAAATTGTTTTTTATAAAGATTTTAATTTTTTGACCTCCAGTGAGTTAATGGAGTAAAATCTTCATTGTAATCATATCAATTATTGTTCATTAGGTCATAAAGTACCTTTTCCCAAATTTTATGCTTGTGACCTCCAATGAAATATTGTTGCACCATTTCCTCGGACGTTTTTGATTTTTTGAACATGTCTGCGTTAATTTCTTTGCTGTCCATGACAAATGACTGCTCCGAATTAGATTAAATTTTCAGAGAACCTTCAAAAACTCTTAAATTATACTTTCCAAGAATATAAGTGCCAGCAAATAAATTTGTCACGTGAAAATCGCACTTTTCCACTTTTTCCACTTTTGAAACTGAAAAAATCGACTATTTTGCAAAAATCTTTAAATCGCATTTTTAATATCATTCAATTTTACCATTTGCATTTTTTTGTTTGTTGGAACTACTTTAAAAATGTTATTCTATACTAGCAAAGACAAAATGAAGTTGGATGAAAATCATAGTTAAATAGCGTACAATCAACTGAAAATGCTCAGCCTTCAACGCTTATGTACTCAAATGTGCAATAATCCGTATTTTTTATATATTATGTTGTCCATGAGTTAGTTTTATAAATCCTAATAATGTATAAAAACATAGCGCTCACTGACCAAAATAATTTGTGAACTTATGCTTGAATCACATTTTTAGTAAAATTATTTACACTATTTTTGCCATATATGCATTTTTTAACAATGAAATTATATGACTATTTGAAATTGGTTATAGGGAACCTAAGTGGGCGTTGTCCGGTTCTCTCCGGTCAGCGTGGTATAGGCGATTAACCCGTGCTAAATGTTTCGTAAGCGATAGCGCGAGAACCCGACCACGGACCGGAATTATATTCATACTGTAAGAAACTATAATCTTTCCTCTTTGCGTGGATATACATAACTCTGCTCTATCACAAATATTAACGACATTTGTTTTGAGTTGAAGTGAACTCTACATTTACACTGTTGCCAAACCTTCCAAACTGCTCATGAAAAAGCACGTAAAAACATTTTGTCCGTGGCATCAGCATAACATTTGGTATCCGACTTGCTTTGTGGCTATTGTGAGGTCACTGGGTTGTACTAGATTATATATTACTAATAAAATATCCTTTAATGTACCAACAAAATCTTGAATGCGAAGTACATTTAGCAACCATGGACAGGCGCGTGGTATGCGAGGATGCCACAGCTACACACAACGTGGCTGCGTCTCGCTTAGGTGGCCGCTCAGTCAGAGTGTATTTGCGACAGCGCGCAAACAAGTGTCCATTTAACTCATAATAGTTTGAATTTAGGAAGCGTCATCGAGCAAAGTAGAATGCCATCATCTTCTTCACAAAATTATGCATCTTGTGATGTTATTGGTTTAGATTTCTTTTGCGCGAGTCAAAAGATACGGCGAGTTACATTTTCGTACCATGCTAATTCTTATGGGCGCTGAGACCAGAAAGAACCAATTTCCTTCCCGCCTTCAAAACTTAGGTTCCCTATAAACAATAATTAAAACATACAATTACCTACAAATCGGTGTAAAAAAAAAAATAAAACGGTTAATTGTGTCACGGGCTATGTACATTTTAAGATAGTACCGACTTAGCTTTTCAATGATCGCACATCCAAAAACAAAATGGCTGCTAAAAAAAAAACGTATACCACAATTCGAAGTGACATCCTCCCTAAAGATGTTTCAAAATGTTCATACTACCATGTGGTCAAGTCAGATTTGAGATGTTAAGTGGGTTGAGCCAATTTTGTTAATATCAGTCCTACAGAAATTAGCTCTTGGACTACTAGTACCTTTTGCCATCTGAGCTGTTTGTTGTTTTTTTCTAATAATTTAAATTAAGAAGCCCTCACGCACAGGCTGCAAGGCCCATGTGAGGAGTCATTTTCTTACTGTTATTTTTGTTGGTACATATTATTGTATTTTCTTTAAATGTGTTAAATATGTTCTCCTTATATTGTAATGTTTTTGGTGTAAATGAATAAAGCTTATATTGAAAAAAAAACTTCTATATCTCGCAGCATTCACAGCCGAAGACTTTTGAAGGAGAGCTTGCTGCCTTTTCTACAAATTTTTGTATTTGTTATTCTTTAGTAGGGTTGCACAATGTCAATTGACCGGTCAATTGACCGGTCAAATGACTGGTCAAATACCTTTAGTCAATTGACTTAAAAGAAAACATGTGTATATTGCTTTAAAACTTTAAATTAATTTTATTTTTATATTTTAATTTTAATTGTTAAGTAAACAATAACATTTCTTTCTTTCTTTCTCTTTCAAAAATGTTTTAATTAGGTATGATTTTATTTTAATTATCATTTATTATGTACCTTTAATATAAATTATACAATACAAATACAAATAATAATACAAATAATAATAAAATAATAATACAAATAAAATATAATAGCTTCTGGGGAAGCTGAAGGTGAATAGAAGGAAGGGACTGATGACAGCATCGACGATGATGATGACGATGATGATATGCCACTTAATAAAGCATTTAAATGAAAAAAGGTTTTGTCACCACAACATTTTAAAATAAATTTAGGAATTATCTAATAAAATTTAATTTATGATTTTTTACATTTGACCAAATTTGAATTTGACCGGTCAAATCCCATCCCTATTCTTTAGTATAGGTATTATTAAATTACTATTCTTGTTCCATCAGATACAAGGGCGGGCCTGAGTGGGTGGCCAAGGAGTGTTGGCAGGAAGGCCCTGTGTCGGCCCGGGGCCCTGATCAGAAGCTACGACAGAGCGTAGTCACCAGACTGGACATCCGGGCAGTCGTACTGGCCGACGGAGTCTACGTTTTTTCTAAGGTGCTGTTCCTGTTTGGCTTTCACCTTGCGCACCCCAAAGTCAATTTGAAGGACATCTTCCAGCTTGGTGAGTATATTTTGACGGCACATTAATTTTTTGTCTATGTATGCCGCACATAACCAGCCTTAACAAAAACACATTTTTCAACTATAGTCCAACCTACTTAAGAGGGGTCGCTGACGCTGGCACAGCGACGAGTTTTGACACTCAGCTTTCAGGTTTTCCGGGTAAACAGTTAACAACATTGGTATCATATTTCACAATGTTAATTAAACGAGGGAGCGTAGCGACTGAGTGGTCTCCATTCAACTCAAACGGCTCTTATTCTGTGATCCTGTGTGTACATAAAAAATCAGCCGAAACGCTGAACAGATTGCGCTGAAATTTTAAACAGACATCCAGTACGAATTAAGTGAGAACTGCTAACAAAATCAGCTAGATTTAAACCTACAAGAAATAATAAATTGAAAAATAGGCTGCCAACGTGTAGGAATTATTGAACGACAATGGTTTTGATTTTGAAAAAATATTTTTTGTTTGTTATTTGCCTGGCTGTGAAATGCCGTGACCAAGGTTTATCGAATTTTACACGCTCAAGGTACTCCCAAATTTCGCTCAGAGATTGAGTAAACCTTGCAATCTTTACACGTATTTCGTACTGGCTATGTTTTCCATAGTATTGTCACAGATGATGGACTACACTACATTATATATGCATTTCAAAACATGTTAAATAATTTTTAAAATACAATCCAGAAATTACAAAATCTTTCCCGACCAGGGGATTGAACCCACTTCTCCCACATTTCGGCTATAAGGGCGCCTTATCCAACTAGACTAGGGAAACGCCAAAGTCGTTGTTAGACGAGTAAGCGAGTCATGTGTTGAGTACCCGGGAACATTTGCATTTAAGTTTGATAATTGTATTTTTATAAATAATAGGGTTTTTAAGTTAAGTTAGTATAAGGGCGCAAAAACTGTAAGGCCATCATGCGCCACTCTAGCCTATCATAGGCTAGGGATGCCTAAGGTAGGGGGAAGAAATGTAATGTTACCGGGTACTCAACACATGGCTCACTCACTCGTTTTACAACCACTTTGGCGTTTCCCTAGTAAAGGATCAATCTATGAGATCCAGTATGCATATTTTTACATTAATTCATCAATTTTGAATAAAAAAATTATGAAACCTCCATAATTTTCTCGATTTTGGTGCACTTCGGGAATTTATTCCAAGTGTACAGATTTTTTTAATGCAAATTTTCATACTGGATATCAACGGTTTAAATCAATGAGAATGTGCACGTTCGTTAATTTGTTTTTATTGTAAGATAAATGGTTTGGTGGGAATTTCTAGAATTGAAATCCATATTTTTTTTTTTCTCGTTTTGGTCTTACCTCTTGCATTGAATTTTTAATGCAACTTTTCTTGGCAACCAAGTGTGGATATCAATATAAAGGAACTCATTGAACATTCATTCAAAATTTGGTAATGATATATCCAACGATTTTTAGCTGCAATCGTCAACACCTGAGCGCGAGCATTTGAGTTGGGCCAAGCTTGGCGACCCCTCTTTTTATATGCAGAACTTTGTCATACAATAAGCTTAGACCCCAATCTGAATCAATAAAAGATTTTAATTCTATCCCACTTTTGATTTTAAAATACACACGGTAGGCACTACTATATTAAAAACCTTCGATAGCAATAATTTTACAAATTTAAATTCCTGTCCCCCTGAAACTAGGGATGCACATGATAATCAATATTATCGATCGATAATCAATAATGGATATAATTTCGATAATCGATAACCAAAATTCATTATCGATTATCGGTACCAAGAAAATAGTCCCTATGTTACTGATGTTTGATATTCATGATATTGATTTTGATTATTTGGATTAAGGACGCGTCAACCGTTAGGTCATAATGCACCACTCTAGCCTAAGGGCCCCCCCCCTTAGGCTAGAGAGGAGGAGGGCCGGGCCCATGCTGGTCAGAACCAGCCACGGGTAAGGGGAGGAAGGAGGGTTTCTCACGTCGCGGTCGTCATCGTCTTTGTCATCTTTCGTTGTGTCATTGTCATCGTCGCCGGGGGGTCGTCAAGGGAAGGGGGCAAGGTCCCCGACGACGATTGCCAGAGCTTGCATCTAGTTTCGGGGAGTAAGATACTTCGCTCTTACTAGCTGATGTTTGTGAGGTGAACTTTTTCTCTTGATTCGCCTTTTACGATTAGCAGAGCCATGCTCTGGGCCCAATTCTACCCCGGGCCCAGACGGAGTCATGATATTGAGACTTACTAACTAAGCTACTAACTACATGATAAAATATTTAATTTATACCTGGAAACAAAACACGTTGCCTTGTGTATTTTTGGTCAGAATTGAGTCCCAGAATACTTCCCCTATGTTGTGTTTTGCATTGCATTCTTTAGGCTAGGCCAACCGCCTACCTAAATATTTAATGCAATCCAGAAATTAAAAAATCAAAACTGACTGGGATTTATAAATTTCTGGATTGTAATGCTTATAATATGTATATACATGTATTATGATTATGTATTATCAATTCCACCAATGGAAATATTTCACAACCAAATAAATCAAGAAATAGTTAGCTTTCGTTTGTTATTCGTCTATTAATATGTGTATCACTTTGCGGATACTATTGGGTCTATCTACTGACGTTTATTTTGTGTTGTAGGGCCTAATGGTAAAAAAATTACACCTTCGGGAGTGTTTCCCAACTAACCAAATCGAGAAAGTTTCTCAATAGTTTTCAGTGATAAGAAAATGAGAAGAAGGGTACATGATAAAAAGTTTGCAGAGTGACAAATGCATTGGTCTTACTGGTTTATATTATAAATTTATTTGTAGGCTAATGTGACTAAATTAATTTGCAACGTTACTGACATTTGCAGGTGACGAGCTAACATATACGCTTCCCTGTGATGATTCACATGAAGCAGAGAAAGCCTGGTTTGGATCACTGCCTGCTGATGGAGATGATAAGCCTTCAATTAAACAACAGTTTGAACTGATTAAATTTTTTAACGCAAGAACAAACAATGTTCCAATGTCTGTGATAGTAGATGTGGTAAGCATAATGGTTAATAACTAGGAAAACGCTTAAGTCCCGTCGCGTTGATAGATGAGCTTTTTACAACGCTTATACGTATTAGCTTCATGTGTTTGTCTGTCTGTCTGTCTGACTTTCTGTCTGTCTAGACGAAATCTTATAATCGATATTTCATTACAATGCTTATATTAGCTTCATGTGCTTGTCTGTCTGTCTGTCTGTTTGTCTGTCTGGACGGAATCTTATAATCGATATTTCACCCACTTCTCAATGTCCAAACGAGCTGAAATTTTTCAGGCATACGTATACTTGATGACAATAGATGATTAATTGATTAATTAGTTGATCTGTTAATTGATTCATCTTAATTAATAATTAAAGTTTTATATGGGAATCGATATTTCACCTACTTCCCAATGTCCGATCGAGCTGAAATTTTTCACACAGACGTATATTCTTGATGACAATAGATGAATCAATTAACAGATTCACTAATAATTAATTCATCGAATAAATAATTAACGTTTTATATGGGAATTGATATTTCACCCACTTCCCAAAGTCCGATCGAGCTGAAATTTTTCACACAGATGCACAATGCTTTTTTAGCTTCATGTGTTAGTTTGTCTGTCTATCTGTCCTTTATTGCTATGCGGCGACAACGCTCACCGCGCTCCACTTACAAATTCAATCCCGTGCGGTGAGTCATTAACTATGTACGCATAGTTGCGTTCCCCTTGCGTGGTTCGACCTCACAGTTGATCGGATGGAGTTGGTGCCAGCGCAACTACTGTTATCTATCACGGTAGGAATGGATTGTTATAATATAATATAATACAATAAAAAAATATAAAAAAATAAATACATTATCAAGACTAAAAAGAAAAAATAATATTACATGAAATTTTTTTTAAAACAACGCTTATATTTAAATGTACTAAAAAGAAAGAAAAAAAATTCGACCAACAAATTTTTGCCTTACTCGGAAATTAAAAGCGGCACTTACGGTATTGGCATAGATTACAAAATTTTGTTGTTCATGGAAGGAAAGCGCCCAACGCTTTTAATTTCCGAGTAAGGCAAAAATTTGTTGGGCAAAAATTTATTTTTTACTTTTTAGTACATTTAAATATAAGCGTTGTTTAAAAAAAAAAAATTCATGTAATATTATTTGTAAGATTTTAGTTTGCGTAGGACCACTTTTCCTTTGCAAGTGCTATGTGAATGCATTGTAGGTGATTGTTGTCAAGTTTCTATTGTTACTTGTTAATTGTTATTATAAACCTAAAAAAACTCATATTAAAACCTTTATTCTATGGATTCTGGCTAACTTTTTCAACTTTTTCTTTCAAAAGGTACTACATCACCATAACATTAATGTCCATGTAAAATATGAACATTGTAGCCCCACCCATTTGGTCAGAATCGGCCCAAATGTCACGAAAATATCGCACTTTAAATTTTAAAAAAATCGTAAAAGTACGATATTCATCAGAAATATTTCTTCGATTTTACCCAAAAACGTGGCAGGTCTAAGTTGAGAGATTTCGAAGGTCCTTTCCAATTTTCATCAATATTGCACATGCCGTTTAGCCGGTAGAGAGCGAACAAACAGACAAAAATAAAAAAAAAAACAAAAAAAAAAAACAAACAAAAAAACACCCGAGCTAATTTTTTGGGGGGTCAGTGAAATTGAAGTCTTCGCTTTGCTCATCCAATTAAATAAATGTTGCCTCTGTTTTCATGGTACCATTTTCATTTTATTCATTTTTTAAAAAGGTAAGTGGTGGTGTAATAATGTCTTAGAAAGGATGTTTGTTGTTGGGAAAAAAATCAATCAATGTCCGACCCGGTTTTCAATAACACCTCAATCCGTGCTAGTTATCTAGTATATGCCTGTTGCCTGTTCTCCATACTAGGCCGCTTCGCGAACGCTTTTTCCAGTCGCATTGATGGATGAGCTTTTTTTGGAATATATCTGTCCAATGATTACGTTTTTATGTGGAATCTCCTTATTTTTCTATTGTTACTTGATATTACTTGTTCATTATACACCTGTAAAAGGCTTATAGAAAAACCTTTATTTCTATGAATTTTGACCAACTTTTTCAACTTTTTCTTTCAAGAGGCACTACCTCACCATAATCTTTATTTCAATGTAAAATATGAACGTTGTAGCCCCACCCGTTTGGTCAAAATCGGCCCAAATATCACGAAAATATCATATTAAAAACTGGAGAAAAAATCGTAAAAGTACGATTCCTATAAGAAATATTTTTTCAAATGTCTCTAAAATCATAACATATATGATTTCAGTGATTTTAAACGTTCCTATAAAGTTTCATCAATATCGGAGTAGCCGTTTGCCAAATATAACGAAAATATCGTAATAAAAATAGAAAAGAATTGTAAAAGTACAATATTCATGAGAAATATTTCTTCGATTGTACCCAAAAACAATACAGCTCTAAGTTCAGAGATTTCGAAGGTCCCCTCCAATTTTCATCAAGATCGCATAATATGCCGTTTGCCCGGTAGAGAGCGAACAAACAGACAAAAAAACTAACAAAAACAAAACACCCGAGCTATTTTTCTTGGGGTAACGTATGTAAAAAACAAACAAAAAAACACAAAGTCAAATTAAAATGTCTTCGCTTTGCTCATCCAATTATTGTCAGCTTTCTTTTTCTGTCATATTATTGGAGGCTTTAAGCATTATACTTTTTACACCAGTTCTTACCGTATTTTTATTTCTTTCCGCCTCTTTTCCAGTTTTACTTTTTCCCGAGCTGCGTTCGATATTTTCACATTGTTTACCATTAGTACCTCTTCCCACCGCAGTTTGGCCCTCCCTCGTTTTCTCTGCTTATCCAATGCCATGCATCTTGCTCAAATTGTATCTTCAGAATCTTGTGCTCCTACATCCTATTTGTGTGTCCAATCCAGTGTGTTTCCAATCTTTGTTTTCTTGTGTGTCTGTTAACACGATTCCGGCTAAACCGATACTCCAATTGCAATGAAATTTTATGGAGGCCTTCGAAATCTCCGAACCAAGAACTGCCACGTTTTTTAGCGCAATCGAAAAATTATTTCTCATGAAAATCGCAATTTTACGATTTTTTTTATTTAAAAAAAATTTCTTCAGCTTATAACACCTACATGCTTTATCCGATTTTAATGATTTTTTCACAGAACCTTAATTTTATGAATTTAGGTATTCGTGTGAAATTTGAGCGCAATCGAAAAACTATTTCTCATGGAAATCAAAATTTTTCTTTTTTTTTTCTTTTTTAAAACAATTCTTTGACTTATAACACCTACATGCTTTATCCTATTGTAATGATTTTTTTACAGAACCTTAATTTTATAAATTAATATATTTGTGTAAAATTTGTGCGCATTCGAATAATTATTTCTTATGAAAATTTCAATATTAGGATATTTTCCTTTTTTAAATTACGATTAAGTAAAAAAAAAATTAAAATGTAAGTTAATTTTTAATTTAATTTAATTTAATTTAAAAAAAATCTTCAACTTAGTATTGATTTTTTCACAGAACAACAGAAAATCCGCATAACACATGGCAGCTCAATGCACCAATTACGCTCATCCAACAACGCGGCGGGACTTAAACGTTTTCCTAGTTAGTTGAAACACAACACTCTTAGTTTCCTAGTCCTGCTTTATCTTCATGCTCATATTTTCTTCTTGTCTAACTTTGTCACTACTACATATTATTTAATATTTAAAAATAAGTTTTTGTAGTGCTATATTTTAGACTTATAATATTTTTGTGGTGTCCAAATCAACAACTCTCCCAATTGGGATAAGATCGTAAGGATATAGATATAAGGGAATAGTATTTTTACGAACCGGATAATAATTTAAGAAACCGGTTCAAAACCGCTCTCTCCGCAAAATTTTGTATATCCCCCCGCCGCTGCACTGGGAAGTTGAGTATACCGGCCGAGCAGGTTGCGCTGATGGGGGTGGGGGGGCTGCCGAACAAGCTGACTGGTGAGTGAAAAGAAAAGGGGAGTGACTGCCGGCTGAGTGCTGACTGCCTGGGGCGCTGCGCAACCTCAAGGCCAAGTGCACAGTGGCAGGGAACACAAGAATGCGCCTCGTGTTGCACGGGAAAGCGTGGCAAATTAAAAAAAAAACAATATTTTTGGATTTTCCAAAAACCGGTTATGTTGTGAAAACCGTTTTCCAATTATTAATATTCGATGTAGGCCCAAATTGAATTTCCGTGTCCGGATTAAATACGTCAACCCCAAAAAACAGCGGCATCTATGGCCCTCTCATGTGCATGTGTGTCGTCTTGTTTACAACAATTCCCCATCGCTGGGCAGACTAGAAGAGGAGGATTTTAGGCCCTAATAAAGGGGTGTTTCCACCATTGATCTTGGGCAGCATATAATCAGCCAAGACACCCTCATTCCCCGTAGGCCTTCCTAGCTGATCTCCTGAACAGGGCAAAGGTGTCCCTGGTAAAATTTCTTGCTCAAAATTAAATATAAACTGGTAACTAGTAACTACAATCTTGCGGTTCAAAACTTGCGTTAGATTTTTTTCTCCTGTAACACAATAAGATGTTTTCTTATATGGATTAATTTTTATTAGAAATTATAATTTATGCATAATTACACAATATAATTATATAATTAAGCGAGCATTTCCATTTGACTCTGCCAGAAAAAAAAGTCACTAGCTTTTTTTTTTTTTTTGTATGTCTCACCATAACGTTCGAACGGAGGTTCGGATCGAGTTGAAATTTGGACCATCCGCAAGCTTCGTACTAGATTGAATGCCATTAGTTTTGTGGCAAAATCGTTCATAAAGTTACATTAAAGTTAATCGAAAGTTTTTTTTTCAAACTAAACGGCGACAAAATCTGAGGTGGCTAAATCATTTAGAATGTCCGTCCGGTCACGAATATGTTAATTTTATTTTGATCCGATAAGTAGTGTAGATGGAAATTACATGATAACAAAAGTAACGTTGCCATGGCAACGAAAAGTCGCATGAGGCTAGAGCTTTTTTGACTCATGATAGCGGTCGAACGGAGGTTCGGATTGAGTTGAAATTTGGACCATCCGCAAGCTTCGATCTGGATTGAATGCCATTAGTTTTGTGGCAAAATCGTTCAAAAAGTTATAAAGTTACATTAAAGTTAATCAACAGTTTTTTTTTGCAAACTAAATGGCAACAAAATCTGAGGTGGCCAAATCATTTAGAATTTCCATCCCGTTACGAATATGTTAATTTTATTTTGATCCGATAAGTATTAAGTAGTGTATATGGAAATTACATTTTAACAAAAGTAACGTTACCATGGCAACGAAAAGTCGCACAAAACTGGAGCTTTTTTGACTCATCATAGCGGTCGCACGAAGATTCAGATCAGGTTGAAATTTGGACCATCGACAAATTATATAGCACGTGCTCGCTTATCAACACGTCCAACTGAGCGTTTTCCTAGTAATTTATAAGCCTACTCATAATAAAGGCCTACTTATCATCAGTGGCAAAGTGTGAATATTTAACAGGGGAGACATAGATGCAAATGTGGGTTTGGTGTACATGTCCATTTGTGGGAAGGGGACTAAACACAGAGGGGCTTGGGAGCAGAGTCCCCCAACAACAGTGACTCAGGCAAAAATAGTTAAAAGCAGGGTTTTAGAATGCGTTTAGTATGTTATAGAAAAAAGAAGTGGTCTGAAAGCAATACCGAACTGATTTATATTTTGTACAGTCAAAACTTCATTTAAGTCTTCTATTATTGGATTTTTGCTGCCATGTCAGAATCAGAATATTATATTGAAGCGTCTCCACAGTCCATAGGCAAATACCTATAGGTCTGAGTGACACACTAGGATGCGTCCAAAACACACGCGCTGCAGTGCGCAGACACATTCATATAGCCTATGTTACTTGCAAAGAAGGAGGGGGGTGGATGAGCGCTACGTTGTACATAAAGTTGCAGCTGTAGGTGCAGAATGGTACCGTGTTCATTCGTTGTTTGGCCCCCATTCATTTGTTGCTTGGCTTGCGTACATTTGGAACCATTTCTCGCTAGTAAGACTATATTTGAATATTATCTTTTCCTTCTTCTTCTTCCTTTTTCTTTTCGTATGCCCATATTTGTCCTCATGGGTTTTCTAGTTAGCCAGTAGAGATAGGACTCCTGTTCATTCCTAACCATGTATTTTTCATTTCTTCTTATGTTTTTTGTGTAAGGTAGACACTCTCAATGCCTACCCTGACGCTTCACCACTACTTATCATGTTATCTTATAGCAAGCCAGCGGTTTAGCCGCGGTCGTTTAACTGGTTTTCATTTTAACACCGAAGTTAAGCAACCTTGGGGCGTGGTCAGGGGCGTACTTGGGGAAGGAGTTTTCTAAAAGAACGAGTTCCATTTTCCGGAATATTTTAAGGAACTTGATCCCTTTTAGTGTTGAAGAACTTTTAAGTGATCAAGTTCATATTTTCATGGAAATTTTTAGAAAGTTCCTTAAAGCATTCCAGTTTACAATTAAGTAGTCATTTTGTACTTAGCAGGTTAATATTGTTCAAAAAAAAATTGCACCGATACTGTCACTTTGTCACTTGGCTTTATAGTAGGCGACTATGACGCTGGCTGCGACGGGCCCCTCGATGCCCCTCCCACGAGAGAGGGAGCGCGAGAGTCGAGTGCCTTGCCTCGATCGGTGTAGCGGGTTGGAGGGGGGAGCGGGAGTGGTCCTCCGTTGCTAGGCAACAGATACAAGGCAACACAACACAAGAAAAGCGGCGGGCCATTCAAACTTACATGAGCAAAGTGTTTATGCAACTGTTGAGGAGTAGGCCTACCTCAAATTGCAACCTAACATTTGTAATATTGATAATTTGAAATTGTCGCATTGAAATGAATTTTCAACGTTTTAAGCGAGAATTACAAAATTTGCAAAGTCGTTAATTTTATTTTTATTTACATAATTAATTAACCAAAAACATCGATTTCCACACCAAAAAAATGGATGTCGAAATAAACTCCCGACATTGATAAAACATCGATTAATCAATGACGATGACCAGCCTTAAGGAAAATGCTGTATGTGGCCAATTTATAAATAAATAAATACAAATAGGTAAAACTCATTGGAATTATATTAGGTATAATATGCTATGTTGCAGTGTGGTATGAATAAGAATGCTGCTGGCAACAAAGATGATTTTGAAGAAGATAATTTTGAAGCTGTCTACAGTGATATTTTCAGTTCGGAAGATCAGCTATTGCCGACAAGTAAGAATATGTATTATTATTTAGCCTACATTTGATTGAATTCAAGTGATTGTATGCACATAAAGTCTCATTTTCTTCATTCCTCATCTTCTACCTCAAACAGAGTTTGCTTGGCAACTTTATTTTGCTCTTGTAGCATCTCCTATCAACATAGTTTTCTTGCTACCTTTAATAACAGTTTTCACGTTTCTGCAACATGCATTTGATTAGTTTAGCTTTAGGCATTACTATTTAGGTACTTTTCGATTTGGTTATTCATATATTTACTTCTATGTAATTTTTGTGCCATTTGAGAATTGGTAATTTCATATCAAATTGTATCCTATTTTTTAGTCTGCATATTATCAATATATTGTACTTTCATTTTAGCGTCCGCAGACTTGACAAACAAAAAAGGTCGTCCAGGAATGGGAATAAAACACCAACATGACATGGAGATAACCTCAAATGAGGTGGTTCTTACAAAAAAACAGGTAAAACTTGCCAAGTTGAAAAACAATGTTCAACAAGAAACTGAAATGTCTTTATCAAATGTACCTATGGCAAGTGCTTCCATGACAAATGAGACAAAATCAGAAATAAAAATGGTAGATGCATCCACTCAAACCTTTGCGACAGGAGATCTCATGTGTTTTTACTCAATATATATTGATGAAAGTGATTAACTTATATATGTTTGAAATTACATTTTGTTGCACCACTAGTTAACAGTTAACACTAATCACAGTTACAAGGACAGTGGGTCAATTTTTGGGGTTGTGGGTACGCGAGGTTAGACAAGTTTAGTACGCACCATTGATGCACGGATCAAACCAAAATTGTTACTAAGATTCCTTCTAATTGTGGCAGGCCTTTTATTGAGTTATCCTTTATGTTTTGGATGGTATTGTCAAATAATCAAATGGATTTAAATTGCCATGTAGTTAATTTTTGTTTTGCCTACTCGACATTTTTAGAGTGAAATTGGGTGTATATTCCTCATGTACAAACTGTACAAATGTCTATTACAATGAGTAGGACGTTGATTTGCTAGTAGATTAACCATTTTCTTGTTTCAGTAAACTCGAACATGTCTACTTGGTATCCATCTGTTTGTAACCGATAGATACATGTTAATTGTTAATAATTTTTATTTCCACTATAAAAATCAGTAATTCTCACTGCCTTTGCCTGCAACATTGTCTTGTCACAAAATATATACTGTAACTGTGTATGTATTCAATTTAAATTTTCAATGTGCCTATGATGATAATATAGATGAATGATACATTCTGTGATATGATTTATATTGTGAAATATGCTAATAAAATAAGTAACAACACATTTAAACATCTAACAAAATTCAAGGTATACTTAGCATAACTAATGTTCAGCTTGAGTTGGGAGTTATGATATACATATCAATTTTGTAATTTTTTAGGAAACTTTTAAAAGTAACATTTTATTATTGTACTCTTCTGAACATTTGTTACATCAACACAATACAAACTAACTATGAGTCCGACTATGATTTTTCATTTGACATTCTTTGTCCGCACTGGCGGAGTGGCAGTGGACAGTCGAAAGAAAACCCAATAGTATGCATTGTAATTTTACATGACTGATATGATATGTAAAATCATAAAATGATATGCTTGTGTATTGTTGCATGTAAGCTGTTACATACAGTTCTTACAAAGTTACCTGCCGATACTGATCTTATTAGGGCGTGAATCTTGGCCAAACTATTGCAATTTCTGTCTGGCAAAGCATATTGTTTGTTAAGGCCATAATATGAATTTTGGCCCCGACACCAA